>JABFEB020000104.1:25465882-25490512 GCA_019775895.2 Stomatorhinus ivindoensis | reverse complement strand
ATCCCCACCCACCACCCGCTGCTAAGCATCAGACCGCATGCAGAGCTACCTATAGGTTGATGGCACCACCACACCTACTAGTTCATGGGATAAAGAGGCAGGGGCAAACAGCAGTAAACACATCGAGTTGTTGTGGATAAGTGAGTATGTGGACGCTGTGCAACGGCAGTGCTGAGCTCATGTAGCTCAGCAGACTAGCATGCCATGTTTCTGATGTGACCGTCTGCAGCTAAAGCTACTCTCTCAGCCTCTTTGGGTGTCCTTAGTCAACGCTGCTGCCCAAATGCCCCTACTACATGCTTATTTGTAATGTACTCCCTTGACCAGGCCAAAATGCAATCTGAAAGCAGACATTAAAAGAAGTATGTTGTTAGCTTGACTATTACAGATGGAGTTGTTTCCTGGAGCAGTGCAGCCACTCATAAGCACAGCAGCCGGGATGCTTCCTCGCCGTCGTCGCCGTCCGTCTTGGGGATGCGAGGGAGCATGGCGGCGCGGGTCAGGCCCCAGAAGCGTGCCGGGGACAGGTCTTTTTTAGTGGCCGTGAACTTCCAGCCCATGTGAGAGCCGCAGTTCCGGCACTGAGCGATCGTCCAGGCGTATCTGGGGAAGAGAAGAGGCAAAGCAGGCAGTGAGTGGGAGAATCCATCTCCCCTGTGCAGCAGGGACACGCAGCTGCGCCACACTTCACATGCTAGTCCTGTGCTGACACTGTCTGAGCACTTAACCACTGCCTCAGCTTCTCTAACAAACAGCCTCAGTACTTCACATCCTGCAGCACTCAAACAAGCTTTTTGTAAAAAAACGAGCCAAAGCATTTTGTGATCTTTCTTTCTTGGGAAGCATATCTGCATCACTTAAATATTCTCATAAGTTGAATATTTTTTGTAGCCTTTGAGGATTACAGGACATTCAATAACACCCTATCCGGCAACAGGTGTTTGTTAAAATTACAGCAGGAACATACAGTATTGACAGGACTAGAGATGTCTTCCACCCTATTGAATTTTAAGTCTAATTCCCTCTTATTGCCACGTTTCCCATGAGCAAAATGACTGAATCTGGAAAAACCAAGCATTAAAATGATTTGCTTTAGACTACATCAATAAATCAAATAAATAAATTCATAAACCGAGTGGTTTTATGAATATTATGGTGTCTATATATTAATCAATAAATTAATTTATGAAGAAGAAAAGGGTCTATGGTGGCCATATTGAAGAGCTTTATAAGGGCTCTGTAGGACGGCCTGTAAACACCGCAAAAACAGTTTAAGAAAATATCTGCAAATAGAAAATTCAATGCCACATTATGTAGATGTGAACATCGTTCAAACTGATTCACAGCATAACAAAAAATATACAAGCTGCACAGTTGGACCAAAGGACCACAAAGAAGAAATTGCAGGTCCCCACTGCTGTAGCCTGTGTTTATATCTGATGGTACAACGCAATCTAAACTGCAAGGTGTTATTCAGGGGAGATTAGTCAAGAAGAAACCCTTTGTCTTTGAAAATCTATTTCTGCATTTTAGATGTGAATGGAAGCTCAATGATTCTGGGATGTTGAGACTAAGGACTAAAAGAAAATCTTTATTGTGGGGGCCTGGCTGGTGTGTGTATGAGGGGTGAACACATCACTGGCACTAGAACACGGAGTACATGGGGAGTTACCCTGGAAACCAGCTCTGCTGTGTGGATGGTCGTCCTATCAGGTTGAGATTGTTGGCCTTGTAGACTGTCAAGGTTTCGTGGACGTATCCATGTGGATTGACGTAAGCAGCCATGGGTCCATATAATGAAAGGCTGCATGAGAGAAACACATTAATGATCGTGCATTCCAACACTCGTGCAGTGGAACACATTAATGATCGTGCATTCCAACACTCGTGCAGTGGAACACATTAATGATCGTGCATTCCAACACCTGTACAGTGGAACACATTAATGATCGTGCATTCCAACACCTGTACAGTGGAACACATTAATGATCGTGCATTCCAACACTTGTACAGTGGAACACATAAATGATCGTGCATTCCAACACTTGTACAGTGGAACACATTAATGATCGTGCATTCCAACACTCGTGCAGTGATATGACAGGAAAAGAATGATGGGCCAGGGAAGGAAAAATTAGTTCAGTCAAACAAGCATAGTCTGTAAAAATATTTGTGATAAAAGGTTATAGCCTCAACTTCTAATGAGCTTTTTTCAGGGGTGTAGTCTTACGAAATCACAGAAACATTAGCAAAATGTCTGTCAGAAATAAGGCCTAGATGAGAACCTTCTACAGGTAAAAAAAAGAAAATCTGGAAAAAAAATCATACTATGAGGTGTGTGTGTATATATGTATACATTAGTGTTTATATCTGTGATATGAAATATGTGAGTAAAAGCAAAATTCAAACCAAGGACACCATGAGCCAGTCATTCTACATTTCCCTACAGTACCAACACTGGAAATGTCACTTAGTTATACAGAGTCACAGCAAATCTGATGTTGTTGCACTGACAATTTTCCCAGTCACTGCTCTGCTTTTGAGTCGATCAAGACGTTCTTACAAAATCAAATGTTCCACTGGCGTTTGATTACAACAGTAGAATAATTGCAGGTGTAACTGATCACGTGAGTCCATTCAAAGGCTTGTGCACTTCTGTGAAACTTCTATCCATCACTATAGAACATGCAGCAGGCTGGACAGTAAAATACATTTTGAAGAGATAAGCTTTGGTTCTTTCCTAAGGTATCGCTAAGATACCATTCAGGGTATTGCTAAGTAAGTAAATAAACAGAGCCTAGCTGAGACTAATGATCAGAAACCATATAAATGGAATGAGTGGGCAAGTGCCATGAATGACACACACATCAGTGCAGTCACATGTAAAAAAGAACAAAGATCTTAGAGAGAAACACTATTAGTTATTCAGTTATTAGAAACTTGTTGTTACTAAGACCTAAAAAGACACCAAAAACCCGAGAATGAACATGATCAGGTGTCATGACAAACTCACCTGAAGATCTCATTTTTGGTCGTTATCTCCGTGTCTTGACACTGCTTGCAGCACAGAGACGTGCACTGCCACAGATAGAAGAGTGAACAACAAAGTCAAGCACATAGGTGGTTATTTTATCCTTCACTCAAGCAAAATCAAAGATATGGAAACAGAGGTATTTTACATATTAATCCATCATAGCAGACCTAACTACATAAGGTAATCTTAATGTAGCTAGAATAAAGTTTTTGCCCCAAAAAAGGTTTAAAAGACTAGGGTTAAATGTAATCCGCATTAATAACACTGCTATATAAATCTGTCTCTTATTCTATAGTGAGGTTCAAATGAACCTATAATCCACTTTAACCTGGACCTTAAGCTCTAGACAGAAATGTTTCAAGGGGGGCTGGCTAGAAGTAGCAACCCTAACAGGCTGAACACCTTCCAGGAAGGGCTAAATAACTAAAATCACAGTACTCTGAACAAAGCGCACACGACTATCCTGTACCTGCACTGCACCAAAGCACACGTATAAGTGAATTATTCTACTGCATATGGTAGTTGGTCCAATACTAAATCACTCGAACCTTTGGCGGGAATTTCGAGATGTCTTTGCAAAGAGATATCAGAAATACAATACCGTTGATGGCTCACTGCAATACTGGACCTGATGTACATTCTCAAACTTAAGTATAGAGTGGGACGATCGCAAGTCTAGCAAAATGCAACCTTACGCGGTCCATGATGTCCAGTTCACAGCGGAGCCTCTGGATAGCACTGCCAATCTTCAGGAGCTGAATGCGGAGGGCATCGTCGATGGGCAGGCATGCTGCCACTCGGTACGAGAAGTCTGGAGGGGAGGGGTAGGGCTTAGGCTGTCAAAGGCAGCACTAAGATCTCAGGGCAGACAACTGAAGGTGGCTATTAACGCGTCTTTCATTAGTTTCCTTTAAGAATCTTGCTGTTTCCACATACCGCGATACGGGCCGGACATTAAAAGCCTGAAGGAAGGTACCTATAGCATTTGTGGGGAGGGAGTCATCTTTAAGGTTCTCGTCCCATTCATGCAGCTGCTGTTTCACTCTGTCCATCAGGACTTCCTGGTCGAGAAAAACAGAGCAGTATTGAATGTGTGGAGAAACAAGGTCTATCAACGTTGGTTAGTGTGTGCAGGACCTGTCTACAATAATTTCTTCATTCCCTCACTACGATTTCACAAGAAGAAAAAAAAAATCCTTTGTATCAATAAAGAGTGTGTAGGTTCAGAGATATGGTGCCCAAGCGGAATCGCTCTGCCTACAGTGTATTCAAAATTTCTTATTGAAATTACAGGTTCTGCAAAGCCACTAATCAAGATAAATCATATAATTTTTATGTTTAATGTGACATTGCAACCAACAAAATTCAAGAGAAAAACAAAACTACAGGACAAATAATGAAATTTAAAATTTAACATCCCTCATGTGTTCAGGTCCCATTAGATTATTCCACATCTTATACGACACTGAGGTCGACACTTGTAGGACCTGAGATTTTGATTTTGCTTTTCTCAAGCCACTCCTTGGATGATTTGGTTGATTTTCCATGTTTAATGAGACCGCACGCACGTACGCACGCAAAACTTTTGACTTTGAAGAAAGTAATAAAAAAATCTCTTAAAAATTCTCTCACACATTATTTCGACAATTAGCAAATAGAAATGATTTTGGGAATCCGAACTGGCCTAAAACTGAAAGGGTTTTGTATGATTTAATATCGGACAGTAAGAAAAAAAAAGTTATACGTCTTTTTATACAGTGTATGTAAACTTTTGGTTTCAACTGTACACATACACGAGTTAGTGACTCAAGCACTCACCGAATCATAAAGCGAGTACACCCAGGCTGGCCATGAAGTCACTTTTGCACAGTGAAACTTCCTCTGTTAAAAAAAAAGAGAGAATAAAGAGGAAATTCAGGCAGTTTTACTGATTAAAATGGTAATACAAGGAGGAATAACCTATAAGTGCAGACATGCTTCAAGGTTGAAGCTCGCTTTCCAGGGATTTAGCTTAATTAACTTAAATGGCACTTTGTACAGCTGGAATGTTCTGACACTGTCCATCCATCCATCCATACTCATATAAAGTTGCACCTTTCACCACAAGAACAGTACTTAAGCTGGATAGTTAAGAGCTACAGAAGCTCAGGGCTGAGCAGAGCAGACAGGGCATTCCCACCTTCTGGTATCTGCTCCACCAGCGCTGGGCCTGGCTGCACTGCTTGGCCGGGGGCCTGGAGCATGGATGCATGTGCAGACGGGACAAAGGGGTGAGCTGCACTCCCGACAGGGGGTCTGGCAGGACCCTCTCGGGCAGAATCTGCACCTTCGCTTGGCGGATCCTGCAGCAGATAGACGGGCAGCTGTGAGTCTAGACAATTTAACTATATTAAGTTTCAATCATTATAAATCGCCCCATAGTACAGAAAGTAATGTTGTACAAAAACCATTGAGCAATACCAGGCACACAAGGTTCCGTATGAAATCCACAAAACAAAATCTTCAAGCTGTTAGCTGAATTTGAAATAAAAGGTGTCCTGTAATCCTTTGCTAAGTTGGCACCCCATCAGAAGATGCTGCCCTGGGTGACCAATTCAGTGACCAATTTCCAGGAAAGAGAACTGATGACAGGTTAGATGTCTACAGAAGGGAAAAACACAGGTTTTCCATGGGAAAGTAATTAATGGAAGAATCAAACTAGAAAAAAATCTAACATCTATAGTATTTTCTGGAATGTATAACTGAATATAGCCAAAATGGTAATGTACTGTTAAAATGTTTTCACTTATGGCCATGAGTTCTAGTATTTAAACTAACAGCATCCAGACCTGTTAGTGTCTTATATACCTGGATCATGCCCCCCCCCCCCCAGTCTCCTTTGCACGAGGCTAAACAGATTCAGCTTAGCTAACCTCTCCTCATAAGACATTCCTCTAAGCCCAGGAATCTTTCTTGCAGGCAGAAATGTCCTTTTTAAGGTATGCTGACCAAACCTGCACGCAATATTCTAGGTGGGGTCTTACCAAGGAATTGTAGCATCACCTGCCTAGTGGATGTAAAGTTCAGTTTACTCAGTGCCTGGGGTGTAAATTGTTATGCGGGGAAAAACAATTTTGAGCATAGTGACATTGAAAAAGTCAGTTAAGGTAAAGGTATTAGCTGACTACATTAAAAGGCATTTTAATGCTTAATTGTGTAATATTGGCAATCAGTATAAACAGGATGCTATTTTTTTAAAGTATAGAGCTACAAAGGTTCTTATTAAGGTGCCTATATATTCACATGGGACATGGTTACACACTCTTAAGAAAACCAACTGCTATGTATATTACCAAAATGCCACAATGATACAGCAATGCTGCATCAATTATAGTCACCTTCCATATGAAATGAAGGGCATCTTTCACTTGTGTGCTTAATAGGGATGTGCTGGTGTAGACTGACTGTAGTGTATCATGTTAAAATTGACATGGAAAGGGCGAATAAAAAACATCATGTCCCACCATGCACACTTCATAAGCAGCACTATACTCTGTGACTGTATTCTTTGTGTTGGAAGCAGGGTAAACTAGAGTACTAGTAGAATCCTGCCATCTACTGGTGACTACTAACTGAAATGATAAATTTAAAGATTTTTTTAAAAAACCTTATCAGGCACATTTATAAAACACATAATAAAGACATAATCTTACAGACCACCACTTTATAGACACAACCTAGAAAAACTGCAGCAAACTGCAGTTATTGTGTGCTCACAATTTAATATATGAAATTAAAATCTAGTGCATTTTAAGAACACGTGGGTGTGTAAATGGAAATATTCTGTTGCTTAACCATGAACTTACCCGTCAGCTTGGGTTCTAATCTCATGAACCTTGAACCTTTGACGGCCCACGGCCTTCACCTTCACGGTCTCGATGCCGTACTCCTGCTCCTCACGGTATGCGTAGATCTCGGCTGTCGTCCCAAATTCTGGTTGCTGCTCATCTGCGTCACTGAACAGGAAAAAGCATCAGTGTATCCGAATTGCGTCCGAAATCCGAATTGCGTCCGAATGCTTAAGATGGTTTTGATGGTTTTGATGGTGTACAGGCCATTTTATCAACTGTATCTATGCACTTTTTTTTTTTTACTGACAATTTCGAAAGCTTCAGAAATCTTGATTTCCAAGACTATAAATTTATCTAAGTAAATACATATATTGCACTCTTTATTCTGCAGAATAGGATGTTATGTTGCCTTCTGCTTAACATTACTATAATGATTATAGTAAGCCATTAGCTGATCAGGGTTACACAAAGTTCAGATAAAAACAAAAAGCGGTTTTCTGGTAATCAATGGGAGAGTTCAGCACAGTACATAGAATCTGCACAAATGACCAAGGAAGATGACTAGATTACTCAGCTATACATGTACTCTAGAGGGCAAGAGCCACAGCCCTTTACCTGTACGCAAGCACAGCAAATGTGCGGTCCTTCTGGATGAGATTGCGCATCATGCTGACTTCCTGTGGCCTGAAGAGCTGAAGGGGAAGAGTCTGTCCCGGGATCAGCATCACGGCCATGTGCGGCAGCACAGGGATTGTCTGGCAGCTGTCATCGTCATGCACTGTGCGCCCATGGAACTCCTCCATGTCCACACCCAGGTACTGCCAGGAAGAGCCACGATACACCTTTCTCAGGCCCATTAATGACGGACCATTTCTGTGTCTTAACCCTTGATCTTCCGTCCTTCTAATTTTATCTAAAAAATATAATGTTATGCTATGCGGTCTACGCTGATACGGTGCAGATACAAAAAGGAAGGCATTTTGAAACTAACAGCCAAAAATATAGTTCTTCCAGAACGATTTAAACATTTTCTGCGTAAAAGCATGACTGTATAAGTATATGGTTTATTTTTTCTCTGTTAAAAAAAAAAGCGGATTTCATAATTGTAGCGACAGCATTGCTAACCACTCACCGCATGTGACGTTGGAAGGCTGGGGTCAAAATTAATAACATTTGGCTTTTTCGCGTCCTCACTATCGGGATCTTCAGTTTCCATGTCGTTGTCACCCTCTTCTTCATTTTCTAAAATAAAAATAATTGCCAACTCGTTGATTTGACACTATGCTTAGGGAGTGCTTCTGCTTTTACCAGAGCTATCGCCATTAAGATGCTTTTTTAGATTTATAGCAATTACATACTGATCGACATGTACTGTATAGAACACTCCCAACACAAAGCTGCAAGCCTAAAACGCTACCAGCGGCTAACCTGCTTATCTGCCAACCATGACTTGACAAGCCTAATATGCAACTACTTAGCTCGACGCCCTCGCCTGACCGCCACTGTCAGGAGGCAAGCAGGTTAAACATAGCGCACAATCAAAATATAAATAGGTTTCCTAACACGGAGACTATATGAGTAACGCTGTAAAACTGAAAGCAAGTTAGCTAACGACAGCAAAACATTCGGTTGACACATCTATTCACTGGTTTAACTAAAGTGAAACATTCATTGCAAAGGCGTTTAACAAAGCCGATGTATCAGACAGAAATGCGAAATCGATCTGAAACGAATTGCTAAATGCTTTACCAGGCAGTAACTGAAGCTGGTTTCCCATGTTGTTGTTGATATTGTTATCGCCTCCTCCCCCTTCGTCGGCCATAGCCTCCTGTTTACACTCGTCAGCGCCCCCGTCCTGCTAAACGACTAGGGGGCAAGTCGGCAAGACAGCAGTCAGCTGAATGGTAACTGCTGGGGAATCGAATGGCGACATCAAGTGGTGAGGAAGCTAAATGCACCGACGTAAAACGCGCTGGACGGCCAAATAGACTAGGGGCAATTACTCTTGTCATTAGCGTAGCGCCAAGTCAGATGATATGGTATAAACCGTATAATCCGAGAACGTATTACCCAATGTACATGTCCTTTTACAAATAGCGGAAACGTTTTTTTTTAAATAAAAAATGTTACGCTTGCTCTTCATATAGATTAGCTGTGATTTACGTTTCAAGTCTATTGCTATAAACAGATAACAACGGAGTGTCATTACCAGTAATTACTGATTATTGCACAGTAAAATAACACTTAATACGTAGAGTAAAAAGTATTAATAGAAGTAGTAAAACAGTAAATAGCAAAAAGTGTATAGTAGAGAAACTGCATTTGTAGTACTTATAAAGTGATTACAGTGCAAGTGGGTTTAGTGTATACATGATCATGTATATAAACATTTTCACATATGTACTGAGGGTAAGTTTAAAATAACTATTTAAAAGCAAGTGTAGATGTAAAGATAGTCATAGCTTAAACGCATTTCCAAATCAAATATCATTGTGTTTGTGTATCTGTGTGTGTGTGTGAATTATATTTCCCCCCATAACTTTGTTTGGCCCCTTTGTGCCAGTTGGCCCCATGACTGCTGCTAGTTTGACTTTGCCTGGATCCATCCCTGATTGTTGCAATTATGTTTGTCGAAAACTGATTTAGCAATACGCTACATGTCCTCTGAAAATGCAATCATCCACCCAATATCCATAAATCCATCCCGAATAGCTTTTAATTTAGTTCATTACTATCCAGACTAGAATTAAAAATTGGCCCTGGTTCCTCATGATAAATCATAGGGAGGGTGAAGGAGGGGAAGTTCTCCTCAAATTTTGCCAGCCCACAAACCAGTACTGGGGCATGTATTACAAAGTGCGATTTGTTGACTAGATAGACAACTTGTAGAATATAAAGTACCCCTGATTAAGTGGACTATCTTTGCTTACTTACAATTACTTTCAACATCCATAAATCCAAGTGAGAAAGCCTGCTTTGTGATACAGGCCCCAGGTCTGCCTCATTGTAAAGAGTTCTAGAGTTTAGAAAGAATCTCCACTGTATATGCTATATTTACAAATGCACAATACAACCCAGGGCCAGATCCAGAGCAGAGCGTTAACAAACAAGTGTAATGCCTCACTGACCTTGATTCCGTATTTACGGCATGGGCCTATAGGACGGCTGCTAATAAAAATTTCCATTTCAAAATACACCATATGGACAAAAGTATTGGGACCTACAGGAACGTCTATGACATCGCATTTTAAATCCACAGGCATCAGTATGGAGTTGGACCACCCTTTGCAGCTATAATAGCTGGCACTGTTCTGGGAAGGCTTTCCAGAATTTTATGGGGCGTGTCTGTGGGAATTTTTGCCTATTCATCCAGAAGAGCAATTGTGAGGTCAGGCACTGATGCTGGATATGAAGGCCTGGCTTGCAAACTCTGTTCTAGTTCATCCTGAAGGTGCTTGAGGTAGCTGGGGTCAGGGCTCTGTCTGCACCGCTCAAGTTCTTCCACATCAAACTCACCCAACCTTGTTTTTATGGATCTCGTTTTGTGCACTAGGGCACAGTCAGGCTGGAACACTAAAGGGTCTTCCCCACACAAAGTTGGAAGCATAGAATCATCCAAAATGCCCTGGTATGCTGAAACATTAAGGATTCCCTTCATTGGAACTAAAAGGCCTAACCCAACCCCTTAAAAACACCATACCGTTATCCCGCCTCCACCAAACCTTACAGCTGGCATAATATAATTAGGGGGGTAACGCCCTCCTGGCATCTACCAAGCCTAGATTCATCCATCAGATTGCCAGACAGAAGTGGGAAACATCTCTCCACAAAACACATTTCCAGTGCTCCAGAGTCCAGTGGCAGTATGCTTGACAGCACGCTATTCAGCGCTTTGCATTGTGCTTAGTTATGTGAGACTTGCATGCAGTTGCATTGCTTTGGAAGCCCATTCCATGAAGCTCCCAGTGCACAGTTTTTGTATTGGGGTTAATGCCAGAGGAAGTATGGAACTCTGCGGGTTAAATGAGTATACAGAGCGTTGGCAACTTTTACACACTATGCATTTCAGCCCTCGGCGACCCCAGTCTGCTACTTTATGTGGTCTGCCACTTTTTGGCTATAGGAGTTTCCTAAACTTCCACTTTACAAAAATACCACTGTAATGATGTGGAACATCTAGCAGCAAAGAAATTTCATGAACTGACTTATTGCAAAGGTGGCATCTTGTTGCAGTAGCACCCTCAGATTCACAGAACGCTTCAGAATGACCAATTTTTTCACAAATTTTTATAAACCTACAGTAACTGTATGGCCAGGTCCTTCATTTTATGCACCTGGGTCTGAATGAAACACCTGAATTCAATAATTAAGAGGTGTGTCCCAATACTTTTGTCCACATTTTCCATTTACAATATGATGTTAAATTTTCAGGTATTTAACCAACAGATAACTATTGACTTTTTGATAATTCCAAAGCAATATCTTGGAAATCTTGGGGGGGAACACATGAATATCTGTATAGTTCATTTGCTGGTGTAGCAATACGCTGCCATAAGTTCACAATATTTATAGGAAGCCAGGATGGGCAGTATTTCTGAATCGCCTATTTAAAATACGTATTTTAAATATGAAATACAATAATTATATAATTTGTATCAAAAATTCCCTGGTGTGCAGTATTTTTGTGTTTTGAAAATATAAGAAATACTTACCCCATAATGTACACCGTGCATGCAAAATGTTTCTATATATATTAGGAGGAAGTTCTGTTTTTTCATACATTTTAATGAATGGTCATTAGAACCAATAATTGATCCATTCCAATGAGGCCTATTTATGTTTTTACGATCTTGCTGAAGCAAAGTGCTTAAATTGTTTGTCATTTTTCATTTTAAGTGTTGTGGTTTTGACAGCTGAGTCAAAGAATCTGTGGTGCAAAAAGGAAACAGTTTCGTCAATTCAATTGCAAAAAAATCCTTCTGAGTTTATTATTACTTTTTCCATTTCACTGACTTCACATTATCTGAGTCATCATGTAACTTGTAATGATACATTTGCGCTTCAGAATATTTGATATTTTGTTTGATTTCACATTTGTATTTTGTGTCGTTAAGCAGTGACCAAATGTTGATCTTATGTTTGGCCATTTGAGTCAGTGTGCTTGTCAAGGAACAGGCTGAATACAATAGAAGTGTGTGAACTGTGTTTTGTGTTTTTTAAAATACAAAGTACTGTAGCTTAGTAGCTTATTTTGATACTTTGCTTGGTGCCTGTACTTTGCAGTTTATTTTGATACACTTACAAATTTGATATTTAGTATCAAAATACATATTGATATATTTTTTGCCTATGTCTGATAGGAAGTCACATGTATGGGAAGTTTGTTCGTCAATTTTCTCCAGATTTCCAAATAACATTATGCTCCGTTTGCTATGGGTGACCAACCAGTCCTCAATAACCGCATTATATGCAGGTGTTTATTCAGACCGAATATTTTAATTTAGCAGTAATAAATAGCTGATATTCACCTGATATTTCATGCTATAATCAGGTGCTAATTGTCATATATTTCAGATTACGTTAGTACATATTGTGTCACCTATTCACCACTACATTTTCCTAATTTATTAAAGACGAAATAATTCAACTGAACACAATATGAATTTTCCAAATAAAGGAATATAACATTCATTCAATATTATATAGTATTAGAATTCTACATAACAATTAAAGGAATAGCATACTAAATCTAGTGATATTTAAGGTGTACTGGCAATATCAAAATTAAAAATTCGAAATAACATTACAATACGTGTTTACCACGTACTGTAGATCCGAAACTACATGGTTCAGTCCTTTCCACCAGATGGGAATACGCCCAGGCCATCTAATTAGTTTAAAAGGCGCCGGTGCTTTGAACCGCGAGTAGGAGCTGCTGCGCGCTAATTAAGCGAACCGCAGTTTAAAATCAATCTGTTTCCACCCCACCGAGACTTAAGGAACTTTTTTTTGTTTGTTTACACTTTGGCACCATAACCTTATTGCCCGATCAGTTTAATTACTGAGCTGTAAAGTTTTTCTTTACCAGGAAAAATATGTTTTGTTCTAAATACCTTGCGGTGGCGAGTGTGTTATTGTTTATGACCAAAGCTGGGAAAAACTACTATGAAATTTTGGGTGTGCCGCCTTCGGCCACGAGTCGTCAGATAAAACAAGCGTTTTACAAAAAAGCAATGAAGTATCATCCAGACAAAAACAATCATCCTGACAGTGAGGCCGTTTTCAGAGAAATCGCTGAAGGTGAATATGCATGTGTTTAGAACAAGTAATGGCAATGCCACGTGCCACTAGCACAGTGAGTCTGTGGTAATGTATGTGCTTAGTGTGTGTGCGTGTGTAATCGACGTGCTATAAAATGCCTGTGGAATTTTTATCCCTAAATTTAATGACCCTAATCAGCTAAGTTAGTACTTTTATTTTTGCTTATAGTAAATTCCACATCTTTCAGTTAATGTGCAGTAGTTTTTTTAAGTTGCAGCTAAAGTTGTAGTAATAATGAAACGTTGTATTTGCATTTTGTGCAGCTTACAAGGTCCTCTCTGCTGATAGGCAGCAGCAGAGCTATGAGGAGATGGGACGCAAGGATGAGGTCATGTTTGGCGAACGCTTTGCCAACTTTGAGGACTTCCACAGCCAACATAATGGTGAGCCGTTTCATGATTCCGGAAACATCTGGGGATTCCGTATGCAGAAAGAAAGCGAAGATCTGGAATGGGAATATTTTTTTGATGGTGACTACTTTGACATCACGGAAGATCCTTTTAAAGAGTTCATGTATGATTATTCTGATGATGGGATACAGGCCCACACCGGGCCAGAATTCTGCTGGGGAACTATGCAGTGTGGTGGCGGATCTTGTGAAGGAGTTTAGTCATGCCTTTTTTTTAGTATTAAAGTTTTCATTGTAATGATGAAGCACAGTGTTTTTTTTTTCCCTCCACTTTCAGACCTGTAATATAATTCTTTCTGTACAGAAATGGGTGTCATTGTTTTGCATACAGGTACAAGAACACTTTCAAAGTGTCGTCTTTGGTAGTTATAGAGTAACACATTGCTACGGAAACCTTTGAATCATTACCATAGCAGCAATTTTACAACTTTCATGTGGCATGAGCATGCACTTTGACCAAAGAAAAGGTAATTCCCGTACTAGTTCCAAAGGAAGTTTTTAATTCTATGTTTGTCTGTATAAGGAGATCGACGCTGCATTGAATTTCCTTTATAATCCTGGAATCCTTAAGTTCCAGCCCAGTGTGGAATACTTTTGCATATGGTGGACAGTGTTTCAGAAATGATGGTAAGGTGCAAATGGATGTTTTAGGTATTATTGATGTGCATATTCTTTGCAGCAAATGCGATTGGCCACATGCATATTTGGATTGGTTTGCCTTTCAAGGGCTGCTAAAATTTTAATTAAAAAAATGCTCTTTTAATGATTAAAAAAGTTTGCACCCAGTAACTGAGTACTTGCTGTGTATGTATATTAAGTCCTTTTTGTTTTTTTTACTCGAGATCAAATGGTTTTGCGTCAAATGTATAAAGGCATTGGTTTCTTAATTCTTTTTCACATTTTACTCAATAATGCATAAATCAGTTTTTCTTTACTTTGATTCTTTGATCCAGCAGTCAAACTAATTTAATAATGTCCCCAAAATTATTAAAATTGCTTGTTACAGGACGAAGCGCCTGGAGTTTCAGTGTCTGGTTTTAATGTAAATGTTTCCAGCATCAAAGTGACTGAAGCGATAAAGGAAAATTCGTTGGTGTTCATTGTCAGAGCCCAGGAGGTAAGAAGTGCTGCAAATTCATACACCAACATATGCTTTGTGTTGTAATGACATTTTCAGGAAATATCCTTAATTTAAAGCTTTTGGTTCTTGTATTGCATTTTCTAGAAGATGCGTCTTAATTAAGAGGCATTACAAAGTATGTGTAAGGCGTACAATTTTAAAATGAGTCCAACCTCTGCATTTCTGTGAAATGTACAAGTCATTATTTATTTAAATGAGAATTTGGCTTTAGAGCAACACTACCAGTCAGGTTTTTGCACACAGACATTTTCTACATTTGCGTGCCACTTAACAGTAGAAATACACTCAATATTCTTTGCTAAATTTACAGTGTTCAACATTTGAGTACCTTCATTAGCAAGAAAATGTCATCTTTGCATCAAAGTAACCTCCTCTAGCAGTTAGAATAGCAAAGAAAATCTCTGGCATTCTTTCTCCAAGGGACATTACTGTTCACCACTACATTTTTCTAATTTATTAAATATGACATTACATACTGATCTCATACTTTTATACTGATTACACGGGATGAAACGGGTAACTAGTGCATTTAAAGTTAAGGACAGCCTAAATTTCACTATACCATCACTACACAACCAGTTAATAGGATGTCAGATATGCACTGTTACATACTCTTTCCATGTTATAAAGGAAACTTGTTTTACTTAACATATTTTGGTTTTTACTGAAAGTTTTTCCCTCAACTTTCCAGTGCTTAATGAGAATAGAAAATTTGCAATTTATGAAATAAATGGAAAAAGTGGTAAAAACCTGTGTTGTGCAAAAACTAGTAGTATTTGTTGGCGTAGAAATGGTTTCATTACACGTGTTTGACTTCAGCAGTGCAGCTACTACGTCCGTGTTGGTAAAAATGAAGCTTTGGCTGGCTGCTTCTGCTTCTGTCGTCTCTGCAGTTTCCCAGCAACAAGCAGCACTGCGTGGACAGGAAATTTGAGGATTTTGAGTGGCTTCAGCAGTGTCTGCTAATGCCAGATGGCATTCCTGGGCTTCAAGGGATTATAGTCAGTCCTCTTCTCATCCTTCAAAGCTTATGAGTAAATCACATAAAGTTCGCACTCCTCTGTAGGTTCTGAGGGATTTGCCGCTGATGCCAACTTGGTATTGAATTCCTCAATAAAGGTTACCGCCACAAATGTGTTAAACCCAAGGCTGGCAAATACGGCCATAGAAGGCTACCCTGTCACGCTAACAACAGGGATGTGAGTAGGCAGACATTTGTGTTGCCAAGCAGTGGTGTCATGATAAATAATTATGATTTATCTGATAATGTTTCTCTTCACAGTTTCCACCTTTGCCAGCAAAACCTTGTGCATTTCAATCAAACATGCAGGAAAAAAGTATTAAACAGCTTGGTATGTGTGAAATAAAACAATTTATTCCTTTTTTAATTTAAAGGAATGTCTAAGTAATTAAGAAAACCACCATCTGTAACTATTATGAGCTGGATATGTTTATTGTCCAGTCTTCATAATTAGCAATCGTGCCTTTCCAGAAGTGTGAAGTCTAACTAACTAATACAAATGGGGCTCTATTGACCAGGACATTAGGTTCTGGTAACTGCTAAGCAAGAGAAACTAGTTTTGGAATTAACTCCAGTAGTCCCACGATGAGTCTGTGTTTCAGGCCTCCTGGGGTTAGATGATGACTGGAAAACCTATTGCATGGCCTTGGAGACGTATCTGCAGTTGGTGGCGTCGCACCCCACGCTGGGCAAGAACCAGGCCCTGCGGAGCTTCTTTACACAGATTCAGGTGGGGAAGACTCCTGCCTCAGTCACACACAGGTTTATGTCCAGCTTCTTCTAAAAAGCAAAGAGATGAATTCTGTCCTTCTCACATCACCCATTTGGAATAAAGATAAACCTGTTCCTCTGGCAGGAGAAGCAGTCGCAGCAATTGAATGTTGAAGGGCTTTGAGAATACCTAAAGTGGGTGGAGTTACTAAAAGGTTGTTCATCCAAAATTTATGCACAGATAAAAAATGTTTTTGGTGTCTTATAGTAACTTAAACAGAAACTGCCGCTGAAATAAAATCAGGCAGAGAAAGTTTCACAGAGATTTATTAATCATCAATGTGATTAATAAGTGATTATCATGTTAGCTGAGGAAAATCCGGTGTCCACTCCGGGATGTCAGACAAGCCACGAGCTAGGTGTGAGTCTCTCTTATGGCTGTTCTTATGAATGTGCATTATTACTCTCACATATCATCAAGTCATAGTTTTAGAAGTGAGGCTTTTAAGTCAATGAACATTCAGACCTTTTCATAAAGGCACATTCCACACGGTGCAGGGTGATGTTCTAGAATGATTAATAAAATGGTTACTCTAGGGGATCAGTGCTGTGTACTGCTCTGTTTCTGTTGTTTATCGTCTCTGTATCTCCTCTACCTCCTTACTGAATGTACAGCGTGTCACCCTTTGTAGTGAATGTTGATTTGTGTTTCTGTGGTATGAATCTCCGATGTGCTGCCTTTTTATGAGCTAGGAACCCGTTGGGCGGGCGGGACGAAAAGGGATCCTTAACCGCCTCAACCAAGCTCTGGAAGAAATAAAGAAGGAAAATCACAAGGTAGCTCTGCTGTAACTTCTCACCCATCATACACCTCAGCTAAGCAGTGCAAAAGTAATAGTAGACCCAACTATAGTAGCTTAATAAGGTTACATCTTCCATTAGCCCTTCCATTCATTCACATTGGCTTTTTTCTATAGGATGTTGATGAATTCTTTCGGAATGAGAGGGCCAGAAACTCATCTGTCGTACGATTAACAAAAGCTACAACAGAAGTAGGATCTTCATTTCCAAAGAGACCTTGATGTCCATTACGGTTACTTGTTATGCCTAAATCCTAATCATCCTTGCCGCTTCTTTTGTAGAGACTCATTGCTGTAGTGAGGACACAGCAAAGTAAGTGAGATGTCTGTATCCTCCATGATTTGTTTTATATTTATTACAATTGAAGCGTATTGGCTGGCTGCCTTTGTCTTTCTGTAGACATTGCCCTTGGTTGTGGACATTTTTCAACCACTCTGCATCTTGGAGTTGGGCCAGATGAAGACCCAGCAGCCAAAATCCTCTCAAAGTAAGGCTATGCATTCATCCCGTGTCCAGTGTAGCAGTGTGAAGATATAGTACCTAAATATAGAATTTTTAAAATGTCCTTTGCAGGATTTTAAAGATTACATTTATGCCTGAAAGCTTGATGCTTGATATTTCAGAGAATTGTTCCATTTATCCTCACATTTTACGTTCTCTCAGTAATAGCAACTTCATTTTAGAAGCTGTAGCACTCAGCATGTCTAGCCACTGGTCAGCTTATGAAGCGTGCATGATTTTGATTTTGTGGCTGCTTTTATATTTTCTTACAGCCTATCCCTGAAGCTGTCTGAAATTATTAACATTGTTAAGGTAAGGTCATGTTTACAGAGCAAAAAAGGCAGAATTCTTAGTGCCAATGTGCTTAATGAATAGTCAATTTTGTTTAGCATATTTTGATAAAGTTTAACAAATAACTTTTAAATAAGTAATAATAATTTATTTCAAAACTAACAAATGTGTCTATAATGAGACTTAATGTAAACATTAATATGTTTATACATAGCAAAAATACACTTGTTCCATCCATCCATCCATCCATAAATAACCACTTATCTAGTACAGGGTCATAATCATCCAGTACAGCATTGTAGGAAGTATGGGGCCAAAGGCAGGACAAATCCTGGATGTTTTGACAGTCTATGACAGGGTATCACATCACACATACAATCCACACTACAGTATGTGCAATTTAGAGACACCAGTTTACTGAGGCACATGTATTTAGGCTGCTGGAGAAAACTAATTACTGTGCACACTCTGTGCAGGGACAACGTATTACCTGTGATGTTACACCCATTTAAAACTGGGTTTAGCCCATTCACATATATCTCAGATAAAGCAAGCGTTTAAAAAACATTTTCAGTATTAGTTTCGGCTGATTTGGCACCACAATAGCAAACATTTTTTAATAAAAGGAAAAAAAAAGACTGCTTCACACTGCTTTAGGAGGTCTCTGGTTTGGTGTGACGAGATGTGTGAAGGGTATCAACCAAATTAATCCGTGAATTTCAAAGTTATTGAAATACTGAACAACATTACTGTACATCTCCTCAGTGATTGAAAGACTGAATGGAATCTGAAATGAGATATGAATTAGAATAAAGATGAGAGCCTCCATAATGAGAAATCTTTGAATATGACTATAAATTGGACAGTTAGACATAAGCAGACAGTTATTTAGTTGCACTGTGTTGCAGTACTTCGTCCATGGTTCACAGAAAGGAAATTAAACTATAATCACCATAAATTTTCAGGGCCAATCAGTGTTAAAGGTGAAGATACTGAATATTTAAACATCTTTTTCTATTTCTATATGCCCCAGGTCACACACAATGCATTTTTTTTTTACAATCTCACCTATTTTATTGCTTACATCGTGTGATGTTATTTGTTTATTGGTGTGGTTGGTTATTTGTTGTATGGTGTGGTGTTTATTATTTATTTCTTATTTATTTAGTTTTATTATTTTATTATTTTTATTATTATTATTTTTATTATTATTATTATTTAGTTTATTATTTAGTTTGTTTACTTGTCAGGGTTAAATCTAATTTTATAAACTCATTATTTTATGAACTGTATATGATATTTTGTTATTTGTTTCGGGCACAATATTAGGAATTTTGTTCTAGGCAAAAAAACTCTTCAGTTGTATAAAGATTCTGAATTACTTGTTCCAATTTAATCTCTTCTGTAAAGAAAAACTTTGACTGTGTTGCTGAAAACAACTTGAACATACTTGGCCTGGGGCTGGACCTGGTTTCACGTTACGAAGAATCGGAAAAGGTGAAAGGCTTCTTCATTCTTGTCACTATGGATGTTAATCATAGAGCACCATACAACAGCAGACATTGCCATGCAGAGCAAATCTACAGATGTGACTCTACACGTGCTTCATTTGGGATCCAGCTGACATGGGCATGGAATGGCATGGAAATATTGGGAAAGAGATTTTACATGAAGGAGCGGTATAACGAAAGGAAAGGAAAGGTTGACTGGAAGGGAAGACAGGATGGAGGTTGAGTTCAGGACGGGTTAGCAGTATCTGGGATGTCTGAAGACAAGAGTTGAAGATGTGATCGTAAAATCCTGTGAGTGACGGCACAAGTGTTGGGTGGGCAAAGGTAGGGGATGCAGGTGAAAGGGTTTGACATCAGACTCTTCATCTCACAAGGAGATCTGTGCTGTCATTCTTCTGATCTACAGTGACCATATTACACTTTCAGTAATTAGCAGCAGGATTATTTGCCCAAATCGTCTGTATGTAGTATGCTTTAAAAATGTGGAAGGACTTATTGAGCTGATGTACACAATGATTTGTTTAATTACAAAAATGACTGACAAAATGACTCTCAAAAATCTGACAATGGAACAAATGGAAATAATGACATGAAATGGAGTGGCACTCCTTTGGCTGCACCTTGTCCACTTTTGCAGTGCACTGGAATCCATTGCTTGATTTGCATTTTATTGCGTTATTGATCTGTGTTCCTTTATCGGTACTATCGATCGGTTCATTTTCGAAGTATTGCTTTGTTATGCTGTCACACAGGAAATGCTGTTTCGGAGGACCTGTAAGCTAGTTGAGTTGGAACAGGACAGTAAACACCTGGAGAAAACCAAACCAGCTAATAAAGCAAATGTAAGTGGATGCATATATTTGAAAAAAACCTTCTTCCACCACTAAAATAACTTGATTTGGTTTTCTCATAATTAATTTTGCCAAGTTCCTCTGTGTTCTCCAAATTAATCATCATTTTTTTAATGCCTATAGGCAAATCATCCAAATTGATCCTACTACACAGTGTGTAATGCTAACATTCATGCTAAGGGCTATGCAAAATTGTTCATTTTTAAGTGCTCTGCTTTTCATTGACCACTTTGCCTTGAAAAATACAATGCTGCACTAAAGTTATTCATGCATGATTCATCTCAGTAAATAGGACCATATTCTTCCATTGAGTGTAATGTAACTTACATGCTATGGCCTCTATTTTGACCAGTAGGGGTCAGCAGTATCCTCCATATCCGGAGTAGACAATTTAGTTCACGATACTAGCAGACAAATCTTTTTAGAAGTATTTCTATGATACATGGTTCCCAGAATAAAGAATGTCTGCAGTGTCAGTTTTTGTCTTATTCCGATTTCAGATGGAGGAAATCAAGAAAGCTAGCGAAAAAGAATTCAGACACATTTCTGATGTTGCCAGACTAGAGGTAGGTGACTGACAATGACATCCATCCATCCATCTATCCATTTTCTATACCTACTTTATTAATCCCAATTAGGCTAAAACTTAAAGTAGATGCCATGATTCATGAACAAATAAGTTTCCTAAAGGTCATTGTCTATTAAGATTATTATCGATATTGACCCTAACTGCTATATTGTGACTTTCAGATACAGAAGCTCCACAGGATGCGTGTGGAGGTCTTCCAGCAATGCCTGACCTCCTGGTGTGAGAAGCAGCTCCACACAGCCAGGGAGACCTCTTCAATTCTCAGCCAACACCTCCGTGCATTCAAGCAGCTTGACAGCACAGAATAGCCATCAACCTGTTATTTTTTTGTATTTTGATCATAAATCAAATATGGCCACAGCCCAGTAATTTCTGCTGCTAATGATTACTTTGACAGCGATGTTGACTGCTGTGACCCCAATTCCAAACATTTCTAATGAATTAAATGGGCTTATCATTGCAATGTGCGATTCCCAAATTTTCAGATGTTTCATGAACATTTGCCTTCCATTTTTTTGTAACCTAGGTGCCAGTGTGATTGTGTGCTGCTAACAGGACAAACAACCCAGTGGTATTAGGCAGTTTCACACCACAGGAACTTTTTCCTGGAACCAGAATCTTTTTCCAGAACCAAGAACTCTTGTCTCACACGACAGGAACTCTGCCCAATTTTAATTCCTCTGAGGCAGTTCCAGGACCCTTTTTTTAGTACTTACTCCAGACTATGGGTGTTTCTCAATACCTCAATACCAAGAACACAAAGGTCGTACTTGTGGTCTTGGCAAGACCGGTCTTGCTAACTTGACTTAAGAATGAACTTGGGGTGCAATGAATCATGGGATTGGTCTTGCATGGCCAGTTTGCAACAGATCTATCCTTGATATTTGGTGTGGGGAAAGAACGACATCCAGGAATTTTTACCATCCTCTGTACTTCTGTTCTTAAGCATTGGACCTACTTTTTCGCAATGGAAGATGACATAAAATGGGTGCATGAGAACTCAAGTACACTCAAGTACGGTCAAATACACATATTGAGAAACACTCTAGGAGCTTTTCGTTCAAACACAAACTATTGGGGAGGTGTTACTGATTGGTGACAGGTTGCTGATTGGTTGACCACAAGCACCAGGTCTAACTTGGAAGTTCTGTGAAAGCATAGAAAATTGTGCTGTGAAAGAGAAATTGAGCAGATGGTAGTATTTTCTTGTACGCCAATTACATTTAATGCATCAATTAACAAACTTTTTGCTTGCGTCTTCATATTTCTGGATCAGAAAATTTGATTGCTAACCAATATACTCAATCTTTTATTCTGAGGAATGCTAAAGCTAAAGATTGATCTGCTGGCCAGATTTAATAAGAATCATATCGTGGGTCATATAAGTAAAATATAAATGAAAAGCTGTGTTCCATTTTAATCATGATCGATCCCCCTAATAACAAAGAAATAACTAACGAAACGACTTATCCTCCATTATTTTGGCGTGGAGGTGTAGTTTAGTATGGAATTATGTGTGAGGTTTAACCTACGAAGTTTGTGTGCCCGTGCTTATTTAGCATTAAGGTCCCAGGTCCTGTTGTGTGGTGGCCAGGAGCTACAAATGTTCCAGGTTGAGACCAGGTCCCGGAATATGCGGTTGCTTTGGTGTGAAAGCACCTATTGTTATTCTACGGCGTCTGCACCGAGCGCCTTTCCCAAATCTCAAGCAGCTGCCACATTCACAGGGGTCACTCAGACTAAATGGTGAATTGATTGCCAAGCTGGGAATTTTAACTGAGAGTCTGTGTTGTTTTCTCCTCATCTTTTTTGTCTCTGAGGCCAGACAGCATGATTTCTTACTGTGTTTTGTTGCTTTACTGATCTGTAGGATTCTGAATAGTAAGTGTTCAATAAAAATATATAACCAGGGTAGTTAATAAATAGTATCCGAGAAAAGGTGTTATGACATGCACATGGGCACTGGCGCTCTGTCTTATAGATTGATCATAACCTCTCTATGTTATATTAATCTTGTGTAATTCACTCAGTAATTATTCTATGACTATAACCCCTATCTTATTTATGCAGTCCTCTATGGGATATAATTTCGTTCATTAGTAGTCTGTCATTTACATTTATTTCAAATATTTGGAGTATACAGTACATTTCTGAGGAAAAAAAAAATCCAATTTAATAGTATAATTGAACAACAAAATAGAACATGCTATCTAGGCAGTTAAATTACAACAAACTAACATACCCATGTAAAGCCATTTTATATGATATAAGATTCAGAAAAAAGTTTATATGATTAGTGGTGGTCTGTCATTTAGAAGTGATATGTAGATATTCATTCAGAAATTGTTCAACAACATATGACTCTTATCTGGTTACTATATACTACTACATTGCCTACATGAACAATGCCAATGTTTATTTGTTAATATGTAATGCTTAGTTATTTATTGACAATTTCCCTTTCATAGCCACATACAGTTCATCACTCTGAATATGTTTGCCAGCTACATGAAGAAAATATAAATAATTTCCAGATGAGCAGTTCTGTGGATTGATTACATGCTGAAAGGGCATTTAATCACACTGCACTGTTCTTTGCTGTGGCCTCTGATAATCCTACTGATGTCTTAAACATCATGGCTCTACTGTGAGAAATATGCATTTTATGTTACACAATTCATTTCCTGGGTATGGAAGAAAACTTGCCCCCCCCCCAATCACAGTTCATCGAGAGTGACTAAGCAGTCTTTTTGGGAGGGTGTTCAGTATTTCTTCATGGAAGTTAGTTAGATGGATAGATATATGTATTTTATTGCGCCCAAGAGGAAATTCACTTAAGAAGCAAATAGAGATAAAGTGCACAGTTACATAGTTGCATAATGTATGATGTCTGATCATGTGTGTTTACATGTTGTCCTGATACGTGTGCCTCCAGGTACTGATTGGACTGCACCACCTACACTTCCTCCATCTGGATGGTGACTGTGACTGGTCTCAGAGGCTCCTAGTCATACCAGAAATCCAGCACCGACTCCATCATTTAGAATGACTCACATTCCTGGAACTTCAAAGACTGTTACCTGTTAATAACACAGCCCATGATCCAGGGCAGTGTTTGCCAATTTGGTCGTCTGGGACTCACAGTCAGTTCATATTTGCACTCCCTTGAGAGGTGGGAGGGAGCAAAAATGTGAACTGTCTTTGGATTCCCGAGGACCAGACTGATCACTGATCTAGGGGACTGTGGGAGTATTAAGCTGCATTGAGCTTAGTCCCCAGTCAGAGGCGATGCCATCCATCATTTTACATTTTACATAAGGTCCAATGCAATGCTGGGTCACAGTAAGCCTGAAGCCTATTTCATGATGCACAGGGCAGGGTAACATTCAAAACAAAGTGCCAATGAAATTGATAAACGTGAAATGAGACAACAGGAATGACTAAGACTGATTGTTGTCTTGCTGAGACAATTTGATGTATTTGATTGATCTATACATTCTGCCATAAGTGTATGTACTGTTACTGTGCTTCTGCCATAAGTGTATGTACTGTTACTGTG
>JABFEB020000104.1:25448718-25463862 GCA_019775895.2 Stomatorhinus ivindoensis | reverse complement strand
GTTATACTACTGATCATACTACTGATCATGCTACTGATCACACTACTGATCATACTATTAATCATGCTACTGATCATACTACTGATCATACTACTGATCGGTTCTGTGCCGTACCACCTTTCTTTAAAGATTATTGACCACGGCACAAATCGCTCAAGGGAAACGTACAGCACATAGAGGCTGTCAAGGTGAGACTTTAGCAGTAATGCTGACATTGCCATTAAATCTTTACTGTCCTATAGCCTTCACTGAGACACACAGACAGCGGTGTGGTACAGCATTTCTCCGGCAGGGTCTCTAAGCGTCCGGTCACATACAGTGACAGGAAATGCCCTGTAAATGCCATTTCATTAAATCAGCCGGTCATGCCCAAAGATTCCGTCAAAGCCATCATAAATATCACGCACCTAAGAGAAATAGATTGACCTGTTCCTTGCAAGTACAAAAGCAATGAATTTTACCAAAGTGCAAGACAATTATGTTCCAATCAAATATGAGATGTTTTGAGATACAGCACTAAAATACTGTTATAAAATACTGCAATGGTCTGAGGTAAAAAAAATACCCATATGGCAATGTTGCATTTATTCTCAGTGACTTATGGGTAATATAGATCAGGTGTAAGCAGAGTAACAAAACATTACATAAGAAGCTATTAGTTCTCCATCTTACAGACAGGTGGAGAGACAGGCTGGGGGCTTTGCCATCGGGTAGCCCAGGTGGGTCAGGACAACAGCCCGTCTGCATGGCTGGTGACAAAGGTGACACAGTGTAATGAGATATTGTTATTCATTAAATGTTATGGGGTGCCACTTTACAATAAGGCTCCCTTTTGCCACTTGTAAATGGTAGTAACTCATTAATAAACATAAAACTGTGTTATAACTTGTTTAAAATGGTCTATTAATAATTTACAAAGTGTTACAACGTAATTAATAACCAGATTATAAACCATTCATAAACCCTTTATATGGGTAGCCTTATTGTAAAGTGGCACTTATTATAGCTTATAAATATAAAATCAAAAAACATATAGCATTTGTATAAACTGTTAGCCTTTTTCTTTTATGTACTTCTTTTGTATGAATGCTTATACACAAAGTGCAATAGCTGCAGTTTGCTGAAAGACTGATGCTTCTGTTAACGCATTTCAGCTGCAAGCATGAATTTAAGGCATGATGACAAAAATAAATACAAAAACCAAAAGTTTAAGGTCATTTCTGTTGTCTGATTGTGTATTGTTTTAATGGATGGATGGACAAGTTTTATGATAAGGCAATTGCATCCTAGATGACTGAAAAGAATGCCTAGCTATACAATGTTATCTGAACTATAACTGAATAACTTTTCAGGCATAAAAAGACTAATGGAAATTTATTCAAAGCGTCTCATATCACATTATGATATATCCGTCTGCAGTAAACCATAATGTCACATTCGGCGGATTTGCTGTTTTACATGTTAAATGAGATTCTTAAAGTATTTTTACTCTTAGATGCTTCAAAAGATCCTTGCTGTGCTGGTCTGAGGGGTCATGACCAGTATGCTACCACACGCATGGTAATGAACAAATACCATGTGGAAGGACAAACATGGGAGATACTTTAATGCATTCATGTGGACCGGGAAGACTGGTACGGATCACTCATAAACAACAATTTAAAAAAAATCAGATTATGAACAACAGAAACTAAGTTTCAAAGTATAAATGTAATGTATATATTGATCTCATACATGTGTGTAGTATAAAAATACTTACTTTTGTTCAGTTCAAGTGCTGCATGTTTCATAAATAAAAAACCATCATGTGTCAAAGTTTTGACACGGGAGAGTAATAATAATAATAATAATAATACTTCTGTGGACTAAGATGACGAACATGTGAACTGCAGATAGCATGTATGAATTTTGCTGCATACGCTGACTGGGACCTTTTATACTTTATGAGTGAGTGATAATAGCTGACTTTAGAGCAGAGATTGTCCTTTTAAGTATTTTTTTTTGTGCAGACCTGGGATAAAAAAAAGTGTTTAAAATGCACAGTTAATAGCATTGCACAGTGAGGAAAACATACTCCAGTAAAAGAACATGGAATGTTTTTTATAATGATTAGTTACCTCAAAATGATATAATATAATACGTGGATATTTACTCGGAAAAGAACACAATGTTGCAGTAGAATATATATAAATGAACAGTAACACGGTACAATGTAGCAAGAATTTCTTCTACTCTGTTACCAATATTTCGTACTTCGGCTAGAAGAACACTGCTTCACTTCCCAAACTTCTCCTGAAGGACACCGCAGTCATTTCATTTATTTGTTAAATTTCACCAATTAATTAATTAATTAGCTTAATTAGTTAACTGATTTGACTGGGCATTGAATAGCTAAACATTGTATTCAGTCAAGAAATACATGGGTATATTAGTCGGTTACTTCAAATGCTGGGGAGACTTCTGGAGATATTTTGAAAGGGCCAAGTGACACACTTTGACAAACACAATATCATAGTGTACACTGACATGAAGATCGTGTAAATATAATTTTCTTTGGCAGTCTAAGACTTTTGCAGAGTACTCACACACTTGATTCAACTTCTTGTGCTAATTATCACATAGCTGTTGACCTGAAACAGTTGTGATGGAACAGGGAAAGAACTAAGCTACACCGGGCTGTGGCCTCCAGGACTGCAGTTTGACATCCCTGTCTTAGGCAATCAAAAGAAATGTTTAAAGTTATTTATCTGGGTAGTAACTGCATATTTGCTCAGAACAAAAACCACAGTTTAACATCAGAACTTAGGCAAATTAAAAGTAACGGTAATGACTCCCAAAAATGTCTTCTGTTCGCCAAAAAGTTACTGATATCTAGTTGGATAGCTAGATGAACACCACTTCAGTTTCCAAACCCCTCCTCAGGGGCACCCCAGCTATTTCAGGTATTTATTAAATTTCACCAGTGGCTCACTTAATTAATTAACTTAATTAGTCCATGAAATATTGATGAGCTATACAAGGTGTGCTAGTGGTCCAGTCAGAAAATGCTTGGCTGTATTGTACGGCTGCTGGAAATAATGCGGTGATTTTCGCAGAGGTTTTGAAATGGCTGAGCTGACACACTTTAAGATGGCATAACAGCATAGTTTTGCACCAACATAAAGATCATGTAAACATCATTTTCTTGTGCTGCCTAAGACTTTTGCACAGTTCTGTATGTGTATGTTTTTTAATTACAATTGTCTGATCTGAGAATTCCCTCTCTAATGAAAGAGCCGATAGATTCAATACTGAGAAAATTGGCCAAATTAGTGAGAATTAACTTAGAGAAATACAATAACTACTGAAATCAAGTGCCAAAGTGCTCATATGGATGATCCTGAAGGTGACATCATTGTTGTAACAGAATTTTCTATGTCTGGTGTTCCCCATATAGCTCTAATCATCCAGTCCTCTAGTTAATTGAGTGTCAAGTGGAACTGATGGCTGGCATGGTGGTGCAGTGGTTAGCTCTGTTGCCTCACACCTCTGGGACCTGGGTTTGAGTTGCTGCCTTGGTCACACGAGTGTGGAGATTGCATGTTCTCCTTATGTCGTTGTGGCCTCCGGGTATTCCAGTTTCCCCCCACAGTCCACAGACACGCTGAGGGTAATGGGAGTTACTAAATTGCCCGTAGGTGTGCCTGTGTGTGTGAATGGTGTGTGGGTGTGCCCTGCAATGGGTTGGCCCCCTGTCCAGGGTTGTTCCCTGCCTCGTGCCCATTGCTTCCGAGATAAGCTCCCGACCCCCCGCGACTCAGTAGGATAAGCGGGTATAGAAAATGGATGGATGGAAGTGGAACTGATTGTTGTTTGTGACATAAAGGTCATTTTTCCCAGCTAAATACCACCAGAATAGGAGACGTGATATTTTTGATTTAACACATAACCTCAGCTCTACAGGTCTCATACAAGCTGAGTTACTAGGTCCTGATTAGCAGCTAGAACCATGTTTACTGGAACCAAAGGTCTGCCTGCCAAAGGCTGTTTAGTCTTCATTAATTCTAATCACTTACAGAATGATGGAGCGCTCCAGAGAACAGAGATTGTGATTCATTGCATATTCCCATCCACGGTAAAGGTTGCACTACTCATTCACCAGAGCAGTGCAGGCATGTAGATCTGTCCTCTGTCAGTCAAAAGGGGGGGGGGGGGTGGATCACCCCTACGCCATCACCACCATTGCTGTCCGGTACAGCATCTTCAAAACCGCACAGCTAATCTGTCAGGCACTTTCAGCCATGTTGCTGTAACGTGAATGTGGGTCAGATGCAATTGATCCAAAGCTATTGTTTTTTTTTCTCTTCATGATCTGGGGTTTTTTCAGTACTCTGTCATGCAGAACATATTATTTCCTCACTCTGCAAGCATCCCCCTGAGGGCAAATAGCTGCTTCCACATTAGAATTGCTAATTCACACAATGTCCTTAGTGCTGTAATGTACTGTAATGCACAGCCATAAATATGAGTATTTCATGGTCCCGCTCGCCACAAATGTTTGGATGGTGCACAAAGTAATGCCAGCATTCTGAATAATGAATGGACAAAAATGTAGCCACTGAGAACTCAGGCAGTCGACGTGGCTGGGGGTGGGGCTTGTTTTAAATGCAGGTACAAGATGATGATGTAATCATGAAAGCCAGACTAGACCTATGGACTGCAATAGAAGCACTGCATGATCCAGTCAAGTTTGGGCAGAAAGTATTTCCACTAGTCTGTGGCAGAGAGTGAGTGCACAAGTGGGAGAATGGAAAGGTATAGAGTTGGCTCATATAGAAATGTATAGAATCTGTCTGTGTGTGAATTATATGCTGGACTATAAACAGCCAAAGCTCCAGTTAATTGTTAGTGTTCAGTTTTTTCCCCCTGTAATTGTTTTTTAGCCGTTTCCATGGCTTTCTTCAAAAGTTTACTTGAAATTTTGTTTCCCATGGGAACATCCAAATCTAAATATAGGCAAAAAGGTGTTTCCTATCATTGCCATATCCTTTGCTGCCCGGAGGGGCATTTCCCTTCACATTACAGGCTTCCCTTTCATTTGTAATCTGTCACTTGTGAACAATACAGGCCAATCATATCCAAACAAGGCCAAGTGGTTAGTTCTGTCCTATCGTGAAGGATCAGGACTCTAGAGCAGACTGTGTAAAGGATCAGATGACATGTTGCACACTTTAATTAACTGAGAATTCATGCACTGCACAGAATGTACGTCCTTTAAACTGAGAAAACATAAAGCATTTAGCGCCTCCAAGACAGACATTTTTGACATTTTAGCCTTTAACATTTAGGATTCCAGTGAGCTCCGCTTGACCCTAGTTAGATCCTAACTGTATTCCTGAGCTATTTTGTAGGTGGTGATAATGTAACAAAGGATGAAATTAACAGCACTTGTTAGAAACGCTTTTGGTTCTCTTTCGTTTTCGCTTTGCACTGAAGCACACATCTGTTTAGACTCTAATCAGATAAACTGGCTTGTTTTCATTTAATCACATACGCAGAATGCAGTGGGCCGACCACCGTTGGCTTGGTCTTTTGTGTTTTCCTTGAGTCTTTCAGCACAACAGTCAGTCCTCCTCCCTCTTTCACGCCATTCCCTCTCCTGCACCAGAGCTCCGTTTAGATATTTCACTGCTTCCATGCTTTTGGAAGCCTCATCAGTGATGCAACTCAGATTTTTTTCAGGTCTTTCAACATCACAGGGCTCTCCAAAGAGAGCTAACCGCTCAGAACTTTCGTATCCAGAATTCACCGAACCTACTGGCAAAGTTGGGCCCTCAGATCTTCCTTTCTGCTGCTCGTTTGGCCCGAGCTTCTCTCTCTCTCCCCTTTATCCAGATCCACATCTGATGGGATGACATCTCTGCCGGCTTGGTGGCGTTAAGCAGGGCCATCATGTTTGATGTTTCCTCAGAGCTTGCTAGAATGACTTTAAAAAGGCAGTTAATTTAAATGAAAATTAAAAATAAAGAATTAACAGCCGTATCAGATGTGCTTGATGGCATTTGTAAAAAATGACTAAGAAAACGTTGATGGGAGACCTTCAGCTGATCCTCAGGCAACCCGGACCACCAGGCCTGGGGGGGGGGGGGACGACACTCTGGACATGATGCTAGTCCATAACAGAGCATGGGGGGGCAACAGTAAAAAGTGTCAGCTGGTGCAGCCCCTGGGTGATTTGCCCATATTGCCCTTGCAATCGACACAACAAAAAATAATTTCTCAACTAGCATTATGGCATAATGAAATACACATCACTTCATCATAGGCTGGATGTCTGAATTTTGGACTTAACAACTCTATTATTTGTTAGACTTACTGGAGAAAGCACATACAACAGCCTTGTACTGTGATGGTCTTCTGCTGTCTGGCACATATTTGGGAGTTAGACCCTCAGCCTGAATGACTGACTGGGATGCATTGTGTTGATTGTTGGAACATAAATGGCTTTTCGTGCACTGCAGTTCATCTGTTGGTTGTTGTTTCAAAGTGTATAGGCGGCATCACACATCAAACACTCAGTAAACTGCCAAGACGACAGCAGCGACTGCACTCAGACATGCCTTAGTAATTGTGTTTGACAGAGGTAGAACAGCAGAGGTGGAAATTTCAGGTCCAGAAAGTAAAAATCCAGGCCAAGATTTTGTTTCAACTAACCTGTTGGGCACTATATGGCTGAGACTCTTCATATTCAACTGGTTGGTTGAAACAAAATCCTGGTCAGGATTTTTACTTTCTGGACCTGAAATTTCCACCTCTGCTGTTAGATGATTATTCTAACAAATGGTAGAGATGTTGTTACCCGTAAATATTCTGTATGTGCTGGTGGCAAGGAATCGGTGGTTACAGTTTCACATGTATTTATTAATCAGTTGATTTTGGTTATTGTATCTTTCTCATGATTCCTAATCTGGTACGAAAAATGCCAATTAATCTTTCTTAAAGTCAGCTGATAAGGATGCAGATGAGAACACAATGTCCTGAAAATCAGTTTTTTTTCTCCCATCGCTGTCTTTGTGATGACAGATTTTAATAAGATGTTTGCAAACATAGTTGTGCAGAACCCTGGGGTTTGTGTTCCGGAAGCTCTGTGTGACATATTGTTATAATGTTAAGAATAAAAACACTGATTTAGAATGTGACGCTCTTCATCGAAATTCCTGGGGGTGTTTTTGTATTTACTGTTGAACAGTTTGCAGCCCTGGGGGACCAAATGTAATGCTTGTGTTTGTTGTGCAGTAAAAAATGCAGATTACATTTGATTACAATGAAATGCCCCATGGGAAAGAGAACTCAGAGTCTGGTGGTGAACATGAAAGTTGCATTCTCATTATATTTTTAATTATTTTTTTTAAACAATGAAAAGGGGCTTTTAAAAAAATTAAATTAATGGAAAACATAGTACTGTGTTGCCATTGTATATCTGTGAAGGATAGCAGGAAGTCAAACACAAAGCACAAGGCAGGGATGCTACAGATGGAAGACCAGTCACTCACTCTCACAAATAACAGGCAATTTACAACTTCGATGCATGTGTGTTAGACTGCTGAAGAACAATACGAGGAGAATATGCAAACCCCACACACACTCAACGCGGCATCGAGAGCCCCATTCCCTGGGGGTGAGACGTGACAGTACTAATCACTGAGCTGCTGTTTCACCCCTCCATAACCCCATATCAAATAATTACAGGGGAAATGCTATGTCAAAACAGAGATAAAATGTAATGCACCATAGACTGAGGGTCCTAAGTGTAATACTAAGAAATTCTAAAAATCTTCAAATAATTGCACAAAAAAAATTGTCCTTGAATTCAAAGCTTTTACTTTGTGCTGAATTTGGGATAACCTGCTGGGAAAGAAAAGTTATGATTGTTTTTCTAATTGTAAAACCATCTTTACGGTTCCCTTTTATACTTTATGTTGATAATTTTTGTGTCAGCTCTGTAATGCAAACTGCATGGAAAACGGCAATGATGTCAAGCTTTCTGATGCTAACAGTTTGACTTACATATACTGTAGGTTTTTTATTAGCATTAGACAAGACAAGTCTTAGGCAAGGTCCATACATTGCCAGTTAAAACCAGAAATGTGAGAAGTTAATGTGTGAAATCCTGTAGCTATATCATTGCATTATCATACTCGTATATACTGTAGGTTTAGTTTGCTTTGTTCGTAGATAAAAATAATCAGTGCAGTAACCCTTATCATCACCTTTTCAGACATAAAAGATATTTTGCTAGACTGCTTGCCTCTACTTTGGCCAGCCGAAGAGAAGATTTTCAGAGCTATTAAAGCTTGTAGTGTAGCCTGAGAAAGGAAAGAGATATGAGACGTCTAGGACTAACAGCATTGATTTAGGGTTGCTTCATGGTCCCTTTAATTACCTATTTCTGTGGAAAACTGCCAAGAAAACACCTGAAAAAAGCAATGAGCTGGAATATGTTTCTTCATTGTCAGACGGATCCACCTGCAGCAAATTGTGCTGACTCAAAATCATTGTGACAGGCTTGTAAAATGCTTGGTCGCTCTCCAGATTTGCTATGGAAAGAAATCCTGATACAGTTGTCTCTGGTTCAGTATAAGACAGTGATAATCAAGTGGATTTGCAATCTTGCAAATTTACATTCCAGAAGGTCATTTTTGGTCTACTTTTTGTTGCACCACAGGAAGTGAAAGTCTAAATTAATTGTGTAAAAATGTACAGTGTTATTTTTTTATTTTATTTTTAGTTTATTAGCACTCATGTCTTATTTGTTTCTTATTTAATTAGTCTTAAGCACAGTACTGTCTAACCGTTATCTGAGAATGTGTTCCTACAGTGTTTTTATGTGCAAAATACTGTGTAATGTGTTGTTATCAACTGATATTGCCAACAATGGCTAACAAACTGGGGGCTGCTTCAGAAAGCAGGATTTCTTGATTAGTTAGATAACTTGTTGGATTTAAGGTAGTCAGGGCTCAATGTAAGTGAACAAAGATAAAAGCCATTTTAAACTGGGGTAAATGAAACCCAACAAGTTATCCAGCTCAGCAAGAAATCATGCTTTCTGAAACAGGTTTCTGGTATTTCTAAATGGCTTTCTGACTTGTACTGCTGTAACTGGGATATGATCTCATACCTAGCTCTAACTTCTGACATCCAAGGTAAATGGAATGCCAATGAGAAGCATCTTGAGGTAATACTGTTCTGAAATGTGCTATATAAAAATAAACAATAAAACACAATAACAAAAATAACAACCTTTGAAGGTTTTTCAGAATTTCTTTAAAAAGTGTGGCGGTAGCATTATAATCATGGGTTAGAACCTGGATGAGCCCAGGGTGGTTTTCAAGAGAACTTGCTATAATCCAAAGAACCTCTGAAATCAAGATCACAGTGATGGATGGCATAGTGATGGATGGCATAGTGATGGATGGCATAGTGATGGATAGCATAGTGATGGATGGCATCGTGATGGTTGGCATAGTGATGGATGGCATAGTGATGGTTGGCATAGTGATGGATGGCATAGTGATGGATGGCATAGTGGCTCACATTTCCAGGTTTTCTGTATGTGTGCCATTTGCCCTTTCTCTTGTGTTTGCATGGGTAGCTGGAGTTTCACTTGAGTTCAGAAACATGCGATTTGGTGAATTGATGTTGCTCATTTTATAGCATGTAATTATGAACTACAACCCAGGTGTGTCCCCTGCACGAGAAATGGCATCCCATTTAGGGTGACCCCCTGTCTTGTGCCCTCTGTTGCCTGCTTCATCCCCACCTGCAAGCCTGCACCAGAGAAGTGCTTAGAGGATGGATGGATGGATGGAAGATCGTAGTAAATTAACACGCTATTCCCCAACCCCATCACTGATGCATTTCTAAAAAAAACTTATTGATCCAGCCTGTGGCTCAAATGTTATTGCTCAGTGGTACATAGCAGGCAAATCATTTTAGCACTGAGCGTCACTGCAGGGCAACACAATGGATCCCCCTGAGGTCTAGAGGAGCTATTGTGGCAAGAAATATGAACAGAAACATCAGGCCTCCTGCAGGGCCCTGTTGCCTTCAGCCAAAACACCAACAAAGTGCTCTGTTCCATTAGTAAATTAAATAATTCATGGCCATGTTCATTATTAATGATACCATTGTGGTTGGGCTTCTGTGCATCAGCGAACACTGCGAGTGATGATTCTTGTGGTCAATCAGCCATATACCATCTTTGGCTTGACAGGATAATGACAAAGGAAAATAAAACACTATGAAGGAGCCTATTTCTAATAACAATAACAACACAGTGTTTCAGTGTTTGATGTAACTTAATCATAACCACAATTTCCCTCCCACGTCTTTATCTATTAATCTGTCCACTAGAATGCATGGTAGTTTTAGCTAACTATCACCTTCAATGGCTCAAAAGATCTAAAATTATTTCTCACCTGAAGTTAAATTATAACATGAAACACATAATTGATTTTTTCTAATTTAATTTCCTTGTCCTATTTGTAATAATTCTGAATTGAATGCAGTTATCCGGAAAGTCAAAGGCAGACATTGTTGGCATTTGCTATTTTTGTCATACATTTTTGTTTAATCTATGAGGAATAAATCTACAGGTATATTGTACATGTATTTTGTTATGAAATTAAATTAATGGAAACAGGTATAGTAATTAGGAGTTTCAAGGAAGATTTTCTTTGTACCTTTTAACCTGTCCTAAAGTTCGCAACCACATGTTTATAATTTACATATGAGCACAAATAGATTTTAAACAATAATAAAATCTCAAGGACAAATCTGTATTTTACTTTTTAATGAAGATAATAAATATTGTAGTTATATATATTTCCATTCCTGCAAGAATAGTAAGCAATCCTTGCAGTTCCCTGTACAGACAGGAATCTGATTTGTTTCTTTTGTAGAAATGCGGTTCCTTAGTGCTGCAAGGTTTGATTTATATTAAAGGGCACATGTTTAACCTCTGAACAGGTTCACATCTGTGACAAAGATGTTGCACATTAACTGAACAAATTTTTTCATCTAGAGAGACACCGTTAACAATGCAGAACAACAAATCTGGAAGACGGTGAGATGGAGACCAGAGGTGCTAGACTTTGTTCTTAAGTGGGTTGCTAATACGTTTACATCCATAGAAAATCGTGCCCATGCAAGACATTTCTGAGTAAAAGCCAGCTGGCCCTTTTTGGATCTTGACTGTGTGACCTAGGATTATTAATAAAATTCCTGATTTATAATTTTAAGTTGCTCTTTCTTATTAGGACAGTTGCTAATTGACATATCAGTTTTGAGATAAATGTATTTTAGTTCTCATTACACTCCCCGTCAAGCCCTCGAGTCTTTCCTGCTCCTAACGCTTATCTGTCCCACTCCTAGAGTACATCAGAGTGCCCTCTTGGTGTTACGCTACGAGGAAATGTGGTCATGATTGTTAATAGCAATAAAATGAATGCAGAATGCATTGTTTAAAGAAAAAAAAACAAAAATAGGTTAAGCCACATATAAAAAAATTATTAAATGTAATCACTTGGAGGGTTTTTAAAAGCTCTAAGGAGCAGTCTCATAAAACAGCTCAGAGACTGGGCTTTAGGGAACATCTGTGCAGGTGGCGATAATGGACAATGATTTGAGCAACGATGATAATGCAGTATGCTACAGCAAAACAGAGGGCATTTTACCTTTCAATGCCTTTTTATCGTCCAAGTCACCGAGAGAGAATTCCTAATTAGACGTCATCCTAGCTTCCTGTGACATGACAGCCCTGTTGGGAGACCGACATGTACCAACAAAAGGTGATCAGCGCCATACTGGCCAGCAGTAACCGTGGTTTCCTCACCGCCGTGTCACTACTGGTGCTGACAAACAAGCAGTTTTAGACTGCATATAGATATTTAATATGAGGTCTAGCAGTTACAGCTCAGCGATTGATACGCTTGCCAGTGAATGAATGGGCTATGTCTTATTGATTGTCACTGCGCTGTGTTCTATCAGCAGTACCTTAGGGTATAATGAGTGCGACCTCACAGTTGGACACACAGCTGTGTCTGTTTGCTTCAGTGTGTACTACTGCCAATATGCAAGCCTGATACAGTAATCCTTCCACTGGAATTAACTCTGGCCACTGCTAAATCTTTGCATGCATCAAATTAAGAGGACTATAATTATGGGTTCTCTAATAAGCTTACTGTTTGATTCTGGCATATATACACTATATGAAGATTCTCAGCAGTATTAGCCACCAACATTTTCCAAAAGAAAAAAATCTTTTGGACTCCAGATGATGCGCGTGCTGGTGTAGATGACTAGCTGGTCTCAGTAAGCGTTAAACGTCATGGGTGGCAGTAGGATGGCAGGGAACTTAGGGAACCAGCTGTCACTAGGACATTCTTGATTTATCATACAAGAAAAACCACGAGCAAAGGTGTTTTACAGTACTCAGAGCTCTCAGATTTTCCATTTATCTGCCAGTTCAATTCGACACCTGTTATCTGAGTCAGGACAAATAGAAGATGAATTTGAGGTCTCTTCTTTATGATTAAATATTTGTTGCACAAATAACCACCAGTACAGTCCTGAAACACGTATCTGTAATCATTTTAGTTTTTCAAAATGAAATGCCAACCAGAGAGAGAGAAGTCATACTTCCCATGGATGCTGTTGGATTAACAGTCCAGGTGATAATGAGCTAAGCACATGTAGAAGCAGTGGTTGCGTCAGAACCCCATTCTGGCGTATAAGGCCCCAAAGTGTTTTTTTCACAAGTCTGATTAATCCCCATTAGATTCAGTAGCATATAATTAATTTATTTGAAGAAATGTATATTTAATCTTTCACATATATTGAGTATGAGGAGGTACATAATCTTTCCTGTACTTTAGGTAAAAAAAAAAAACTTGAATTTTGAACATGTGTGAAAGTGGAAGTAGAATCAGTTTAATTGTACTAACCTACCAGGAGTCTGATTTCAAGTGGTCCCTTTGTTCCTCAGAATCAATTATACTGTATCTACTTAATTCACTAATGACTTCACATGGGGCTTCAGACTTTTGTGCTGAACATGTTCCAGACACAAAAAAATCTCCATTAGACCATGCAGGAGTCTCTGGCATCATCCATGTTAATCTGCACTAATGCTGTCATTGAGTTCAAAGTTAAAAAAAGTTCAAAGTAAACTTTATTGTCATCTCTTCTACATATTGTACAGATATACAGAGAGACGAGAAGACGTGGCTCCAGTTTAAACAGTGCAACAAGAAAAAGACAACAAAGAACAGATAGGGTACATGGGATACAATATATAAATAAATAGGGCACAAAATGTACATTCTAAGCTAGAGAGATCAATAGACATGAGCAACAGAAGCAGATTTACCCAGTGGGTCCTGCAGAGTTTTGCTTTTGTTTTAAAGATACTTTCAATGTTGGGCATTTCAGATCCAGAAGCTACAAATCCAGACCAAGATTTTGTTTCTACCAACCAGTTGAGCATAAGGAGTCACAGTCACAGACTTCTCAGCAGGTAGGTAGAAACAAAATCTTGGTCTGGATTTGTAGCTTCTGGACCAGGTCCAACACTGAAGGTCTGTGTAACTGGTACAAGAAAGAAGCAGACATTAAATATATAATGTGCTGTTTAAAAATGCATCCACGTTTGAGAAATGGGTAATTGTTGTAGCTCTCCAGTGAAAATAACACAAGTGTAGGAAATGCCAAAAATAAGTCAACAGCCTCAGGAAATTGTTCTGAGGTCTGTGTTTTATGGTTTTGAGTACATTTTCCTGGCATGGTTCCAATCTGTTGAACCCTCAAAGGTAAATGCCAATGAAGTCTAAACCATTGTGAATGACCGTGTGCATTCTGAGCGGAAGTGTTTCTATTCAGACAGGAGTGGAATTGTCCAGCATGACAATCTCTAGGTATAGGGCACGCGTCATCACTGATTGGTTTAATCAGCATGAAAATGATTTAGATAATCATTTGGCCATCTCACTCGTCAGCCCAGTTAATTACGTACCGATTTTTTTGGACCAGCACCCAAATAATGGAATGTTAAAGTATTGACTCATATGCATTTGGTGCAATTTCAAATATCTGCAGGGTTTATGGCATATCAATGCAGTTCTGGTGGCTCTTGAAGGTCTGTCTCCCTATTAAGAGGCTCTATGTTGGTGTTGCATCTACTTTGGCAGTTACCTGTATTGCAGAAGGGAGATTATATTTCAAGCCATTTAAAAGATTTTTTTGAACATACGACATACAGGCAGAGAGTCAACTTACTGGTGAAACAGTACACAATATATTGCTTCTTGTTTTCTTGGTGCAACATCACACAATGATGTCTGCTGCTCGGGCTACATCCATCTCTGTGGAAAAGAGCATCAGTAAAATACATAAAATGTACTACAGTGAAGTTCATCTCTGAAGTGGGGTTGTTTAGATTGATGTGTAGACGGCCAGTGATGGGCTGCCAGTGCGTTGTTCTCTTTGTGCTCTCTGACCTGTTCTAGGGCTTCTATGCCAGAATTTCCCAGGTTCTGTAAGGTGTTTGAGAAGGTTAGGGCGTTATTTCGGCATGACTTGAATCATATCTGAGCTGGCAATTGTCCCTGCGTATTAAAAGAAATGCTTGAATTCTGCTGTCCATCAGAAAAGATTGTGGCAGGCAGGTGTAAGCCTTAAAGAAACAGCATATGCTGATGCCCCAAGCCAGAAAAGCCTCTGCCTGGCTGAGACTGTTAACAAGTCTGCTGGCCTGTTGTGGGTGGCTGGGAGGGATCTTTTGGTATTTAACTGACATTTATCTTTTCCCCCACGTTCTGCATACTTCTCCTGCCCACTGTGTTCCTGCTTCTGCACCCCTTGTCTGACCTGTTGTATATCACCCAGGGGAGTGCACTCACCAACAGATGGCCCTTATTCATTCTGATCTGAGAGGAAGAATAAGAGAAAAACCGGAGGGACACACATTAATTCTACATCACTACATTAGGACATAAACTACATTGGTACATTAGGACATATACTACATTGCTACATTAGGACATATACTACATTACTATTTTACCACATATACTACATTGCTACATTAGGACATATACTACATTACTA
>JABFEB020000104.1:25423177-25446152 GCA_019775895.2 Stomatorhinus ivindoensis | reverse complement strand
CACATACATGCGCGGTCATCTTTGACTAATATATTAATATATTAATATAATAGTGCAAAATTAATTGGGCAAATATCGCTGTTGCTTTCGTGTAAATGAGGCGGACATACCTGAGTGGCCGCGATCTAATCCTGTTTACATAAAGTAAGCCTGCTCCCGAGCAGGTTTACGCTGACGGATCTGTCGCTATGACAGGAGCTCTGTCCATCACCAAACAGGAAGTAGCAAAGCGGTACAGAATCTTGAGTAGAGTAGGTAGACATGCAGGAGACTCATGGGGCTTCAGAAGCCACGATTCTCTTGTGGATCTCTGGACTGTGGTAGAAAAGGAGGAGAAACTGCTGGAGTTGCAGAATGAGCAAGAGTGTCTCTTCGACATGTCTTCCCATTTATTGGACGATTGAGTGGAAAAGGAAAAAAGGTGGACAGATAATCTCAAAATAAATAATAATACATAATGATGACAATGATAAGAAATAAAAAGGAATAATAACCTCAAAGGGAATATAGTTGCCGTCCTGCACATAGTGACCCTGCAAGATCCACACTCTATGCAAAATCATAGTCTCTGACAAAAACAGTCTGTGACTAATGAAACATTGTCTATAAATGTGAGAGGGTGTCAGTCATCATCTTTAAAAAAGTCTTTTGAAAGTGTATGGGACTCAGGGTAGCATTGGGTTAGTGACACTTAGCGTGTACTCTGAAAACAAGGCACATTGTGATTCCTGTGAATTTTTATTTCAAAATTAAGCAAGCCTGTACCAAAGCTCTTGCAAAATAATAACCTATAAATGTGTAATTAGGTAGTTGTGCCACAGGTTTGAGCATTAGAGGAAAATAAGATCTTGGTCAAGATGGCAAGTGCTGTAATGAAGTAAATCTTGTGTTATAATCGAAAGTGTGATTTATGTGAATCCACCTGCACTTGCTAAGTGCTTTGGTCTCAGAAGCACTGCTATGGAATAATATCAAATGGGATTGTCCTTGGACTTACAAGCGCCCAAGCGGTGATGTGTAATGCAAATTGGAAACTGAATTTGTGTGTGTGTGTGTGTGTGTATGTGTGTGTGGGCATGGGGTCTGGATTTTAACATTAATACTGATATAAATACCATTTTAGTCAGGGTGTTTATCCAACAACATTGTGGTTGGGTGGTGATCAGTAGCTGGTATATATGTATATAACTGGTATAGGCTAGTCCACAGGTCACCAACATGGTGCCCCCTGATCCATATAGGTGTTCATTTACTGTTGGCCATGATATGTCATTTTTTCACGAACCAAAAATTACCAATACTCAAAAATCTGGTTAAAAAAAGCAACAAATGTTAATCATATCAGTGCTTCCTGCAGTGTGGATGTAACAAGGCATTGTGTAAGAATACCACATTATGTAATAATTCAACAAAATTTAACACATGTTCTCTTTATATAACAGCACCCACATTTTGTAATAACCTGTCGCATTTTGTGATAGACAGCTTGGATGCAATGTGTAATACATTTTCCTGCATTTTGTAATAAATTATTACATATTGCAGTGGTTATTATAAAATGCTGGAATTGCACTTTTCAATGATGAAAATGTAGTACTGTGCATGATGTAACAAACAGCCAAAATTGATGTCTTTATTGGCACTTTGTCAAGTCATTACATAATCTGGTGTTATTACACAAAGCGTTATTACAGTGTACAGTTGCTACTGAAAAGTTTAATAACTTTGGGCAGTCCTCTTCATTCCGATAACTTGGAATAGGGTTTGCTTTGTTATGATGAATACACGTGCATCTATTTTTAGTCCTTTCCTGGACAAAACAACAGTTTTTTCCCACCTACAGTACATGAGTTTCAGTTTCTAAGGGTTTGTCAGAGGAAAACGTGTGTCTGCATTGGGACAGGAGCGTAGCTGTTTATAAATGCTGGTAGTTAGATTAGCACAATGTCCTTGTGAAATTCTCCTGTGTCAGTGTGTCCCTGAAGGCCAGTACATTCATAAGTTACCTCTAATTCACAATATGAGAACAGGAGCACTTGGCTGGAATTTCCACTTTGAGGCTGAACGGTCGGACGACTCAGTCATGCATTCCCTGACATGTGACACTTGACTGGCTGATTTAAGGATGATAAATAGCAAGATGGAGATTGTTGTGCAGCACATCAGCCAGTATAGGACAGATTCTATCTATGCCTCAGTGAAGCAGATCTACTTTCCTATTCCTTGGTCCCAGAGAGTAAACAAGACCGTGGGTCATCGTGCAGGTCAGCGGCACAGAATTGTGTGGGCCTCACTTTTTTCTGCTCATTTACTAGCATAAATCTACTTTCCATCAGACCAAAAGACTTATAGACTGAGCCCACATATCTTATTCTACCTCTTTTTGCTTTCTGCCTTATTCTGTTCACACTGCCTAACTAATACGTGTTAACACTTTACTTAAGGCCTTGCTTTAAGTAGTTTTAAACACATACTTAATGTATTATAATGCATTTGTAAAGCATTATTAACATGGCTATAATGTGTTATGCCTTTTGATAAATATTTAGAGCCATGTTTATAATGCTTTATGAATGCATTATTATTTGTTATGAATGTGTTTATAAATTACTAAAAAACATGGCCTTAAGTAAAGTGTTACCTAATGTGCTCATTCTGCCTAATTAGTATTCACAATAATTTTGTTTGCACAGCATATGTTGAAAATCCTTCTCCCTTCTTTGATCCAGAATCCAGGTTTGGGCTCCAGATGTTGTAATAGTTATCATGTGTTGCACCTTATATTTATAAAAACATGATCATTTCCCCCAGATAATAGACCTGATCCTTTTTTGCCTGTGTCATTAACCATTTAGTACTAACAATGTATTGGCACACACTTGCTAAGTGCCATTGGGCATCTGTGTTGTGAAAAGTACTATGTGAAAATAAACTGAATATATAGGCAAGTTCACTTACAAAGTATGTTCCTTGTGTGTGTGTGTGTGTGGTACATGTTTCATTGCAATGACTGTTTTGAGAATAACAGCATTCACAGTCATCTTGACTATGTTGTGTGCTTTATCTGAATGCTAATGGCCTTACAAGAATCACTAATCATTTTTAAATCATACACAGTCACTTCACAATAGTACTTTGATTAATATGATAAATTTTTGCTATATTAATGTGAAGGTTTGAACAAGAATGCATAGTAATCATACACAGTTCATTATAACATTCATTTTCGTTTAATATGAAAATATGTGATGGTACGTGATTATAATTATAGTGCTAAAGAGTGATCTTGCCATAAACATTATGCTGACAATAAAATTGTGTTTAAAGACACTGTGCAGTCAAGATTAGTAGTTACCATTACTTAATTATGCAATGCATTAGTTGCTATTTATTTTGCTTACAGCTAATTTCAAAACATCAGCCTGTGATGCCTCCTTAACCTGAGATGAATGTCAAATTTGAAAATAATTATATAATGAATTTGGAATTGAAACATCCTATGAGATTCTTTTTCAGTCACTACCTACTACAGCACATACAATTCAGCCAGAAATCCTTGCAATGACCCTGGTGTCAATCAGATACTAATAGAGGGCAGTGTTGACATGACCCCTGCAGGCCTGCCTGCTGTGCTTCTCTAAGGCTTTATGATCGACTGCCAAACTTTCAAACACTGTGCAGGCTGCTCGTCAATGTAAATCTTTTAACATCCACACAGTAGAGCTGTAGTTTGTCAATATCTTGGTGAAAGAAGGTTAAACACTATCATGTGTACCAATGAAAAGAAATTAAATTAACTTTATATCTGAGCCACTGTCTGGAGATCTGAAGTGGGCATGTCAAATTTTCCAACAAACCACAATGAACATCAGAAATTATCTACAGACAATTAATTTTTTCTTTAAATAGTTTCATAAAGATGTAATATTTATTCTTATCCAGCAACATTTTCATGGGATACATTTGTTTTGAGATTAGATAAACCAGGCAACATTCATAAATTGTATTAGACAATGGAAGAAAACAAAATTTGCATTCACCTTTCGCTTATTACGTCTACCATCTTTAGAAAACACCTTTGTAAGATATGGATTTTAATTAATTTAGTTGCTGGCTTCCATATTTTGTTTACATTCACCCATTTCTAAGAGAAACAGGTCTCTAACATTAAGTGAAAGTTGCAAGTCAGCTGGTGTTGATGCTGGTTCTTAAAGGAGCTATTAAACTTATAATACTTAATAATAGCTCATCTGGACATTTTTACTGCTTTCATTTGTCTCAGCTAGAAATGAATTCAATAGCCTTGCATTGTAGTATATACATTGTATGATGAAACACTGCTAGCTATTTTTGGTTTCAGTGAAAGCACCAGAGTAAACTTGCAGTGAAGATAGTAGTATATTGTCAACAGGAAACCAGTTCCACTGGGACTATATTATGGAGTAGAAGGAGATATATACACTGTGCAGTGAAAATTATGAGTATTTTTTTACTCCCAACTTCACATGATGCCTATTTGTTTTATCCCTGGATCTTATATTTGTATAATGGTGTAATAGAATACTATTACTGCTACTAATTTTGAAAACTGAGTTATCAAACTATTTTTGATAATCAGGAAATAAATGTGGTTGTCTTGGTAATTTAAACTTACTTGTAGGGACTCAAAAGCAATGTAAGGTGTGGCAAAGTATCCCACCATAAAAAAAACAGAATTGCCCAGTTTAGCATTATAATGAGAAAAAACTTTTCATGGAATCATTCTGTATATACATCTATTTATTATAACAGTATATAGGTTTGAATTACCATAATTAGATTTAAATTAAATTAGATTAGATTCAACTTTATTCTCATCGTGCTGAGCCAATACAATGCATATGACATATGCACAAATATAATGAATTATAGTAAATTATAGATAAATTATGAATATAATTATAAATTATGGTGCTGGCAGGAAGTAGAGTGAGAATGATTGTGCTGGGAAATATGGTGCAATGCTGCAAGCGCAAATTGGAGATATACAAAATGAGCAGTTGGTGGGAAAGCAGCTGTTCCTCAGGATAACCTCTAATTTCCACCCTAGAATCAGATGAAACTTCGTGTGGCTACATTCTCAAGTTTGAATCAGGGACATATTATACTTTATTACAAAGATTTGAGTGAATACATTTACTACCGTAAAGCCTATAGTATTCGCACAATGGAAAATGATCCCCAGCATTTAATTTGATCAATTTAAAACAGTCTGGCTCTTCTCATTTGCTTTGAATCTTTTGTCCATACATCACCATAACATACCACCAGCATGCTAAAAGTACATATGTTTGCATTTTAACTAAATTATTTAGATTCTCATTTTAACCAGATAAATTGGTCATTTATATGGAAAATTTTGTATCTCATCATAGCAAGACACATATGTTGTCATATTGAAATAATCCAGTATTATACGTATATCGTATTGTGATAATGAGATTATCTTGTATCTTGTTATAATGGTAAACATATCCATATCTCATTATAATGAATTAACTAGGCTAATTTTATTTTGTCATGGAGACATCAGTACACTGCTGTTTTAAGTAAGTGCCTTAAGGCAAACATTGGATACAGCAAAAAAAAATTTGCCTAGCTTCTAGCAGGAGACTGACACAAGCATTCATGAGTTTCATATTACCAGTGAGAGCGTTATACTGGGAGACAATCAATTTTGAATTAGCAGGAATATGAGTGGAGTGGGGATTGCATTTTATTGAAACTGGGCTATGGAAATGAAACAGGCATCTGAAATACATCTTAAACAATGATGTTATCCCACGGGACAATATTCATTTTTAAACCAGTTGCTATAAATACAGTCTAGGAATCCTACAGATTTGTCCTTGATCTCTCTCCAGCTTCCAGCTATAGACAGCATGTCGCATCACACCAGTGACCTTTTCTGTTGTGTGTCAACAAAGAGTTCATAGATGATGAGGCAGATGACACACTGGCCCACTGTGTCATGTCTGTGTTTACGGTTCAGAGATCCCCAGCTGACTGACATCCTGTTCTGCATCACAATACAGGTACATACACAATTTATAACTTACAGCCACCACCTACACATACTGTACCACTAACCTATACATTAACCTTAATTAATTACTTTTGAGTCTTGTCGGTTGGTTATTAGTTCAAATGGTAACAGGCTCTCCATATTTCACAACAACACAATGCTTAGGACCTTTATTAATATTTGTCAGTGTTTGGGTGTGCAACACGGTGCTTATTTCTGTGTTTGTCTCATACAGTACCACTGACTATAAAATGAGCAAGACAAAAAGTCAAATCAAATGTACAGCATGGTACAGTAGTGTAATCTACTGTGCATGCTTGCACTTCAGCACTTTATAATGTTTGACTTATGACCAAATCAGCTCATGACCTAGTTGTCGGAACCCAACCACATCACGAATTGGGGAGTATCTGTGATTTAGAGATACTGTATGACTGGCGTCATAAGTCTTAGAAACAATTAGCATGATTGAAAAGATTGAGTGTCCTACAGAATGGCTGCTGCAGGATCGCTCAGTTTAGGAAGAAGGTTTTCTGTAGTTTTGGGTATCACAGAAAGCCTGTTACAGGCCTCTTTCATTTTGCACAACACATACATGCTTAATGAGTCAATGCAGTGATATAACACTTTCTATAAAGGTTAAACAATACACTTCAGCATTCATCATATACACAGGGCTTTTTATTGGTTTTTTTTTGCCTGCAGTTTCAGCAAAAATGCATTGACGACAACGTCAATAATGAATGGATGAAAAGGAACATCTGGGATAATGCCAAGATAATTCTAGTTTGCAAACATGTCTCATATGTCGTTTCACACCCCGGTGCAGCTAAGTGTTTGCATTAAGGTTTCTCTAATTGGCTTGTTAGTGTTCATTCAATTCCTCACTTAAGCAGATAGAATTAAAGCCAGTCAGAAGGTCCCTTTTTTAATTATGCATGTATTTCCATGTTGAGATTAGCCATAGACCCTCTAGATATTGTAAGGAATATGCCTGGGTACACATCCTGGAGGTCTGAACGTCTTAAATGCTAAGAGCAGTACAAAAGCTGGACATTTTCAATAAGTTCTGGTTGATTGGAGATACGGTACTGTATGTAGCATTAACAATATCATAGAAAATTATAAAATACAAACTTGTCACATACCAGAAAACAACATTCCGCAAGCCATTGAAAAGTTAAAGTTCTGTGTAATGGCAGACATCCTTGGAAAACAATACCAAAGCCATTAGATGCAGCATGGAACCTCAAACTGAATAGTTACAGCCATCAGCTTCAGTAAACATTTTGATTAAATCAAATTTACCTTGTCCTATTAGTTCCACAACCCGATTTAACTATACATTTTATCTGTTGAAGGAACACAGCCGACCTAGACAGCAGTCGATTGTAAGTCATTTTCCTTTAATTCTGAGGGTAGCAGTACATCCTGGTTGAACATCTAAAATGTATTTGCCCCCTTGTGTTTATCCAACCATCCGTCTTCCCAAAAGCACAGTACATGATCACAAGTGAGCCTGGATCTCACCAGGAAGTATGGAGAATGAGGCAGGTGACACCACAGAAGGGATTCAGAGACACCATTGCACCTTACGGTATGTTTTTGGACTGTGGGAGGCGATACTGTGCAGAGGCCTTTTGAGAGGCAGATGCTGAAAGCCTTTCACACACACAATAAAGGACCCCCGTTTTATCTTTAAAGGGATGTACTTTAAGAGTTTGGGTAAAAGGGACAGGTGCTCTGGCATGCTATGGTGTAGCTCAGTGAAAGTAGTTCTTTCTATTGTCACTCACAGTTGTATTGTTCTCACAATGACCCAGGCTAACTTAAAGTGAAAATCATGTTAACCAGGCAAATAGACTGGTAGTAATATTATGATTTTGGACCCCCCTCATAACTTCTTACTGAAAAAATTCAGCAGTATGAAGAAATTTACAAAGAATACACAAGAATATTCATTTTATACTGATATTTCTTATTAGAAGAATACATTGCAAAGACTTTGTATATAAGTTGCTACTTCTCATAATTTTGTGGTTTCCACATACACTATTAGAGTAGTCATACTCTGAATTGAACTTAATGTTTTTAGACTGGTGTTGGTTTGTTTAAAATGCAATTTTCCTGTAACATTCCAATTTATCCCTATCATTTCTGAAAAGTGGAAAAAGTCAATGACTTATAATTGATTGCTTCTTAGGAAAATTAGTTCTTTTCATTCTTGATGAATTTTATCCCTTAAATTTAACATTCACAATACATAAGTCATACATGTACTTCACATGAAAAAACTAAACAACAACAATATGTTTAGTCTCATATGTTTCCCTGGGGTGCAAATAAAAAAATGGATTTTATCAGCCATCTGAGGAGCTCCATTACCCTTCCAGTACATGACATAACTTAGAGTGGGTGTGCCCTAGGACACGTGTGCCAGTTGCGACAGTGTTGGTTGTTCACAGATCCATACGGCTTAATGCCAGTGATTTATTGCACTATGGCCTGTGCCACCAGGCAAAATCATGTAGCGTCAACCTGAAGTAAAAACTGACGGCTTCATTCAGAGTGACAGCCCTGTTCAGCTCATTTCAGTGTCCTTTGAGGATCATCCAAGTATCCTTTGTGTAAAAACTGAATACTCAAAGAAATGCTTTTTAATGTATAAATGAATAAGTCCATGTCACGCCCTGCTCACGACTTTAAGCATGCAGTGTAGCCTAAAGAAAGAGCATGTGTGAGTGTAAAAGGAAAACATTTTTACAGATTGGTAAATATACGCTTATGACGTTCATTGTCTCATGTACTTTAAGGGAAACCTTCCCAAAGCAGATTAATTTTAGTTTTCTCAAGATGTTCAGTACTGTAAGATTATTAGAAGGATGTGTTCAGAAATTGCTTTTTCATAAGAAAAAATTACCTGAATGGAAACTCTAGTAATATGCTATTTAAATTCTATATCACACCTGAAGCCTCTTATTAAAGAGAATGTTTGAACAAATCTAAGACCAACCAAAAAAGTTTTAAAAAATGTGAATAATTAACCACCAAATTGCTAATAAGTTGTTATTTCATGACAAAAAATAAATGTCAGGGTAAAATAAATACAATATAGATAGAGGATAAGATATCATAATATCATTTTTTTGTTCAATGGCTGATTTGTTTTTAGACCTACACTGCAGGAACAGAAATAGTGTTCATGAATTTGTATGAATTTGTATTTGGGACGTCTTTTTTCTGTCCTGTCACTGCCATTCTACTGCAATGTGGAGCTTATGTCACTACAGAAAATTCCTAGTATGTGGAAACATACATGGCAATAAAGCACATTCTGATTCTGATTCTGATTCTGAAAAGCGTCCATTTAGCAGCAATAAATGTTTGGGTGTGTAAAGCATGCTTTTGGCTGGCTTGCTGCCGAACGTGTCGGATGCCAGCAATCTGCAGGCAAAGTCAAATCAGCGGCTCCCCCATGACTCACATGCTCCACCCAATCTTCCAGCTTTCACTCCAGGTGTAATTAACTCAATGCATCTTGGTCAGCCAGCTAACATCCCATTATTGGCCCCAAGATTATCTGATTTAAATTAATTTTGCTGTTGATTTCGTCAGACTGACATCAGTTCTTATCTATTGCCAGTAATATTCACAGTCAGGACACCGTCGTTAAACAGCCAATTAGATTTAACCTTATATGGTACGGAAACCCACCATATATTTTCCTGCAGAGTATATCAGCCTGGAAATCCATCCATCCATTTTCAATGACACATAATTAGTATTGTGCTCTTCCAGATCCTATCTTGGGATGGACCGGCAGGAAGGGATACACTTTTGATGCAATTCCAGTTCCTGAAATGTAAAAAACTAGAGTCACTTGACTTAAACAAGGGTATTGATTTGGGGGTGGATGGTAAGGACGTGTCCCTACCACTACTTTGGGAGGACTGTGTTTGTTTAGTGGGGTTGGGGGCTGCCTTGGTCCCTACCAATGATGAAATCAACACCTACACTATTGAACTTGAATTTGCAATTTCTTAATAAAGTGAAGGTCTTTTGTTTTATGCAAATGAAATAAATACAGTCCTTATTGTGCCATCTCACTGGATTTATACAGCTAAACAATAGGGATCCAGGAAATGTTTCCAGCCCATTCTTAATGCTAACTCAGTGTTCTTTGTGCCAAAGCCTCTTCAACAGCATTTTACATTTTGGAATAACTGCCTGGTTAAAATATCACAATGGCGAGTCTCTCACTACGTGCTTGAAGGATGTATTACTTCATTGGGTGCCAGATGCAAAAAAACAAGTAAACTTTCTATTAACAGCTCATGGTGCATAGTTAATAATTATAAAATCTTTGAGCAATAGCTAAATTCCATTTCAACATCTAATAATCATATAAGAAGTTGAAACAATAAATCATTAAAAAAATTCTTTTGTACAGATTACCTGAATCAGTACAGAAATGAAGTGGTAGATGATCTAATAAAAATCCAAGGAATATTCTGACGAAAGCAATCAGTTATCGAATAATACTGAATGAACTTACTATTCTACAAAGCCAGACCAGGTTCTCTGAATAGAGGCTGGCTGCCTTGACAGGTTTCAAAAATGGACTACACAGCAAATCTGCATTTTCTGCATTCTGTTTTGGTCTGACATCATTGGTCTCATTGGTCGCTTCTTCAGTCTTTGTTCCTTTTCTCCAATCTATCACCCAGCAACTTGACCCCTTTAGAAGTGCTCTGCTCTGGACAGATGTTCCTCTGCATTGGGGTGGGGCAGTCTGTCTGGAGCCTGGGAACTGAACTATAGGCATGCAGATCCTATGACTTCCCAGGCTCTTGAAATGCCAACACTCAGGGCATCCCCAGAGAGAGTGGGGGGGGGGGAAGTGGCCCAGCTCTTATCCAATGACTGCCGGAAGATCTCACGGTCAGAGGTTTTCATTGAGGTCAAGAGGACAGTCCCAGACTTCTGAATATGGAAGGCACCAGAAGTCAGGGGGCCATCTGCTCGCCTGCCGTAAACAAACACGGTCCCAGATGCCACTCCATAGGGAGAGACACTCATCAGTAAGGAGCAGGTCATTCAGTCAGCTATGCAGTGCAGTTCCTCAGGCGATACAGCCCTTTGGCCAGTATGGGAATGATGACTCACCAACAACACTACATTGCCCCAATTCTCCTCAGGCAAAGCACATTATATGAGCTTCCATGAAGTGTAAAATTTAACCTTAGTATACATTTGCAGTCTCAGAAAAATTAATTGCTGTAGTTACATAATTGATTTTGAGCAAGTACTCATTGTGGCAAATTTGTTTTGTCTTGAAGGCCATAGTGACTCTTTGTATTTGTTGTTCGGGTAAATGTAGCCCACAGGCTTGTCTCCTGCATTGTGCAATACACTGATAATCCTCCCCAGGGAATCTCGGTGTGAAGGTTTGATAAATCTAGCCCAGGTTGGTGATTTGAGCATGTAATTAGCATGGAAATTATCATCTTGCTTCAGGGCAACATAAATAAATATATTCGCAATGCAAGCCAATGAAGGGTGTCAGTATTTGTCTCAGTGTTTGTATTGTTTTAAAAATCATACTTTGGGGGCAAGCTTACTTTTGTGAAGGTATTGCAAAGTCACACATGTGCAACTCCTACTCCATGTAAGGTAAGTTTACGAATATTTACAGGCAGTCCCCAAGCTTTGAAAGAGATCCGTTTCCTAAGTCTGTTTTTATTATAATTTGTAGGTCAGTCAGAAAAATAATAATACAGTAAATATAATAATAATTGTACAATAATTACAAAAGTAGCTGTACTGTACCTTGAGCCGACGAATTGCTGAGCCTGTGCAATGTTTTCAGGAGCTCAGCAAAGTAGTGCATGTGTTCGATAGTATGAACCATTGTATTTAACCCAAATTTTTCACATACGAAGCTTTGTGGCAGTCTGTACATAAGTACGACTTGTCTGTAAGTTGGACGTTCTTAATTTGGGGACTGCCTGTACCAACATGCATACAAAGTTGGCAGATGGGTTGAATATTGTTTTGCAGTCATAAGTGCTAAACAAGAAGAAAACAAACAGAAAAGAACTTTTCTAATAAGTATTTAAATTTGTTAGTTTTTTTTACTTTTGACATATGTGTTTGGGGGTGGCTTGCTTGCTCAGTGGGGGCACTGTCACCTCCCACCTCCAGGGTGTAGACTTCAATCCCTACCTCCTTTCTGTTTGTGAGATTGCATGTCCTTCCCATGACGCTCAAAGCCATGTTGTTAGACTACTTGGCACCTATAAATTGCCCATAGTGGATGACTGTGCGTATGCATTGTGATGGACTGGCATCCCATACTACCTGGGACAGGGCTCCAGGCCTCCCTGTGATCCTGACAAAGAGCATCAGGTAAATGCTGGTGTGGAAGATAAAAATACTGCTGGAAAGACCCTTCTTCCTCACTCAAATACTTTTGTAAAGGTAAAGTTTCTTTAATAAGCTGAAGATCAGATAAAGAAACTGTCCCTATACCAATGTGGTGACACACCAAACATGTACCTTATATACCTTTTCTAAGCTTACTTAAAGTGCATATTATGTTGGTTACTTCTTCAAATGCATATCAATTATGATTGGTTACTTCTTCAAAAGCATGTCAATTATGATTGTTTTCCTTACCCCGCGATCGTCACGTGACCTATGCCTCTTTAATATTCATTCTTACCACAGCACATTCTGCCTACCTCACCTCCCCCACTTTCCTCCCTCCCTATTGCTACTACTGTTATCTCAAGCATATGTCCCCATATGCATGCAAAATCCTCTGCATTAGCACAGCTAATACCTGATCAATAGCATGACTTCCTCCTCTCATAATAGCCACTTTCCTTTCAATCCTAGCCCCTCTTCCCATTAAACTCCTCCAATTACAGGTGTCTTCTCTCCAACTCCAGCCCCTCTTCTCCTCATCCTCACACCTCTCTTCACCTCAGCAGAATATCCTTATCTGAACAGGATTACCCACAAGTTCCCTATCATTTCTTTTCTTAGTCCACCGACCCACCTGTGACCCTGACATCTGCGGCCCAGTTCTCAAATTGGAATACCAGCAGCAAAGCAGCTCAAGCAAGCAGCTCATACCTAAGGCCAAAAACATGACAGCAATCCCATAATACCTCCCTCCCATCCTATCTGGCCAATTTCCCATTCACAGTGGACAGATATACACAATATGGATAAAAGTATTGGGACACCTGGCCATCACTCCTCAGTTAAATGTTGTTTTGTCTTTGTTCTATTTTCAATTAAGTATGAGTTCATCTGATTTGTACATCATTGCTTTTTGCTTTTGTTTACGTTTTACACCGCGTCCTGACTTTGGGAAAGGGTTGTCGAATGGGATGTCATGAAAGTTCCTGTAGGTGTTGCAATATTTTTGTCTATGCCTTTGGATGTTGGATATTTATTTTTCCCCACATTCGGCAGTTAAATAATAGTTAGCTTTGGACTGACTGCTGTTAGCCTATAGTATACAGTTATATAATGAAAAATAACTTTTCTACAGTGCATTATACTATGGGAGCTGCACATTTCCTTCTTTTGTATAAAACCTATTTTATGGCAGGTGCATATTAAGGACAAGGCATTGTTTTGTGGTATAAGTGACTGCCTGTCGCAGTTCATTTACAATGGTGGGGAAGGAATTCCATGGCAAATGTAATGAAATACAGGTCCTTCAGTACTCCAAAATTGTCATAGTATGCTGAGTATTGTAACGTTGCAGACAACTATTCTGTTGTCACTTTAGTCGTAATCTAAATTTATCAAATTTTGTGTAAATATGACAACTGTAGTGTTAACAAAAGTTTGAGAAGATAAACTTTGCCAGGAGCAGGAGAGCTGTAATGTCTCTTTCTGCAACATCAATTTTACCTCCATAACCAAGAAAGACACTTGAAAATTCTTTGATTTCTGTGTCTGCATGAAACAGGAAGAAAATGTCCTAAGACAGTTAATTGGTTATCTGGATGGTCGTGCAATTACTGGAAAATGGACATATTTCTGTTAATTGTAATTTAATTACATGCCCCTCTCTGGATAATATAAGGAGAAATCGCTCTCAGTATAATCTTACATAATGAGGAAAGCAGCTGAAATGGCCGTCTGTCAAGGAAATATTAGGCAGTTATCAGTTAATGCTGAACTATTTCCCAAATGGGTTCCACCTCTTTTTCAGTTATTTTATTGCAGTTCATGGACAAATTCATCACTTTTCTTGTGTATTCATGAAATCACTTTTATTATTAATGTCCCTAAATTAATAATATATGATTGATATAACATTATAAGGACTTTATCATTAGTATGCCTATTGATAATTGCATTTAATTCCATAAATATATTACAAATATATACTTTAGCTTTGATTATGCCTCACATTTGTCATGGCATTGTTTCTGTAAGCTTATGCAACATCTCACCCTTTATTTTCATGCAGATTTCCATTAATTTCTCAACACGATCCTGTACTGACAAGTGAGTTGAACCTCCATAAAGCCTCCTTCAGCACATCCCAAAGACCTTTAATGAGGTTAAGGTCACAACTCTGTGGCGACCAGGTCATACGTGAAAATGATTCCTCATGCTCCCTGAACCACTCTTTGTCAATTCAAACCCAATGAATCTTGGCATTCTTGTCCTGGAATATGCTCATGCCAACAGGGAAGAGGAAAATCCATTGATGATGGATGGAGGTATAACCTGGTCATTCAGTAGATTCAGCTACTCAGCCGACTTCACTTTATTGCTGCATAACATTGCTGAGCTATAATAATGATCCAGTCATTGGCTCTTAAGTATTATATATATACTGTACATATATATATATATATATATATATACCCAATATATGTATTTTGTGTGTGTGCATGTGTGTGTGTGTATATATACTCACAAACACACACCCTTCATTACTTCATGCTTCAGACTTTGCTTTCATCAAAGAATCCTCCATAAGCAGCAATTTCAGCCGTTTTCAGACCTTTTGTATTATACCTGTCAATTTATTAAGTTAATCTGCAGAAATTTCACCCCTCGCTTCCAGAAGCATTAAGCATATCCCACAAGGTAACCTGACCTCTTGGCACTTCTTACGTACCATACGATCAGGATGCTCCCACAACAGCTCAACAGGGTTAAAATACGCTCACTGCTTTTCCAGTCATCCACCATTCAATTTCTGTGTCCTCCATCCATTTAAATATTTTCCTTTTATTGGCCAGTCTCAGGTATGACTTTTTCTTTGAAACTCTAAAAGTTTGCAATCCCAGAGTCACTTCTTCCCTGTTGATGATGTGACTGCTGTTTTGCAGGTATTATTTATAAAGTTGCCAGCTTTTCCTTCTGTCCTCCTTGGAGCCCGTTGGCACTGTTCACTGAAGGCAGTAGTGTACACCTTTGTAAGATATTTTCAGTTTCTTAGCAATTTCTCACAGGGAATAGCCTCCATTTTACAAAACAACAATACACTGATGATTTTCTGAAGAAAGCTTTTTCTTTTTGACCAATTTGAGACCATAATCAAACCAACAACATGCTGGCGCTCCAAATACCCAAATAGTCCAAAAAAGCCAGTCCTATTGCTTTCTTAAACAGCACATTTTGTCCTATGCTAACATAATTGCGCAAGGGTTTTCCAATGATGAATTAATCAATTAACATTATAACTTAGGGATAGCCAACATAATGTCTTATTGGAGCACAAGAGTGATGGATGCTGAAAATGGGCCTTTCGACGCCTGTGAAGAAGTTGCATTAAAAATCAGCCATTTCTAGCAATAATGGTCAGTTACAAACATTAAAAATACCTGAACTATGTTTGTGATCAATGTAATACTATCCTAATGAAAAAACTCGTCCAAAAATTGTCAGTGATACCAAACTTTTGAACAGTAATGTACATATAAAACAAAAAATAATAACGTTCTACTTCAAATGAGAGTTTGAAGATTGAGAGAGATTACCAGAACTGAGTAATTGAGAGATTACCAGAAGTTACAATTATTCTGTTGACCATAAAGAATACCATCCATCCATCCATCCATCCATTATCTGCCACGTATCTGGGGTAACAGTCTAAACAGGGATGCTCAGACCTCATTTTCACCAGCCACCTCTTCCCGCTCCACTGGGAAATAATACTAAGGCATTTCTAAGGCCAGCTAAGGGATATACGTAATCTCTCCTGCGTGTCCGGGGTATGCCCTGGGGGGGGCTGCTCCCAGTTGGACATGCCTGAAGCACCTCCCTAAGGTGTTCCATTATGGAAGCATCCTAGATAGATGGCCCAGACCACCTCACCTCACTTTTGTTGCAGAAGAGCAGCAGCTCTGCTTTGAGCCCCCAGGAATGTTCAAGGTCCTTGCCCTGGCTCTAAGGCTGAGCTCAGACCCCCTGTGGAGGACACTCATTCCTGCCACTTTTATCTGCGATCTCATTCTTTCCATCACTACTCAAAGTTCACGACTATAGCTGAGGATTGGAACATAGATCGACCAGTATATCAAAAGCATCACCTTCCGGCTCGACTCCTTCTTTACCATGATGGAATGGTACAGCGTCTGCATTACTGCCAACGCTGCAGCGTTCCGAGTGTCAGTCTCCATCTCTCTTCCTCCATCACTCGTAAACAGCCCCCACAAAGAACAGTACTCTGTTATTTTTAAATTTGTACCTTTCACTTAGTACGGGTGTATGAGCTCAGTGCATCCAAAGTATAACAATTAAGGACAAAGGATCTGAAACTAATTATTATTTTCCATTCATAGGAGACCAACCCTGGGGAATGGACAAATAAAGATGGATAGCTTACCTTTTATGTTATATTTAACTGCTCATTGTTCGTCTTTCAGTGCCTTCAGTGATAAACGCTGAGAATTATATTACAATGTGGAACTGTGGCTTTTCTGTGCTAAACTACTATTGTCATAAAAACTGGTTTTATGACACTAGATTTAATAATAGGTTCCTCACTTATAACTATGTTTGCTACCAATTTTATGAAGGTCTTTGTGCTGCATTGTATCATACAACTACATGTTATTGTTTTCTTTTCTTTTATGATGAATACCAAATTCAGAATTGTTATGGAATTAAAAATGGATAATAAACAAACAAACAGACAAATAAATAAGATGCATTTCAAGGCTATTAGTCATTGTCATATAATGTAGCATAAGCAAACTGCAATTAAAAAGTCTGACCTCAACCAAGGCAAATGGTGTTTTATAAACTCTGAGATGTGTTTAGTTTTGAAGTGGAGACTGAGTGAGCTGTACAGATGTGCTGGTACTTATCCAAACAGAACTCACTGATGTGATTTACTGTATGGGCTTTCTACAGCAAAGAGAATCACCCACAGAAGTCCAAACCACTCATGAAGAAATTACCCTGAAGTGGAGGCCTTGTACTCTAAGGACTATGACAAGGACTGACATAACATTTTGAATAGACAGATAAATATACTTTATTGATCCTAGGGGATATTTCAATATTATGGTGTTATGGTAGATTTAACAATAGTTTTAAGAGTTGTTGTATGTTTTTCATAAATAGGTGTTGTAAGGTTCCCAGATTAGCTGGATATGCACTTTATGAGATTTAGATTGGACATAACAATAAATTATGTAACAAGTTCATGTTGAGGTATAATTTCATAAATAATAATACATTTGTAACCCTGTAGAAGTTTGTACATATTTAACAGTGTCTGTTATGTATCTGTTTTTCTTTGTTTTATTAAGCTTTCTTGGTTATTTTTGGTTACAGTTAACTTTTGTTGCACTGCGAGTGAGTGGATTGATCCCTGGTCATGTGGGGGGGGGGGGAGAAAATGGAGGGAAAAAAGCAAGAAACGGCGGGAGAAGAAGAAGGCAGGGCAGCAGGAGGAGCAACATGGAGAGTATCTGTGCAGGAAACGGAGAGTTTCCAAGGACGTGAAGACAGGAAGAAGCCAGGGTACTTGCTCTGCATCAGTCTTCAGACAGAAGTCCCTGACCGAGAGCAAACTCCCAAGAAGTACTGAGGCAGATTTACGATGGAGACTAATGATACACATTCCCTGACATAAAAACACCCCCTTAGAAACGTGACTTGAGCTCTGGATCTACCACAGTACCGCTATACGTCATGCATTGTTTCTATACTCTTTCTTTTCATTTCATTTCAGTTTCTTTTTTGTTTTCCTCAAATGTGATTAGCAGTACATTTACATTTGTATCTGTCTACATTATATAATAATGAGTAGTATATAAACATGAGTAATGATGGCAATAGCTACTGAGTACAGCTAAATTTAGGCCAAATCCCAGTCTCCCTTATATTATTTATGTGTGTGTTTGGGGCAAATTTTACTCTTACAGTACTTATCATTATCTTGTAACCTAGTTGAATTTTAAGGGAGGGGGGGGGAGTTACAGTGCCTCCCTCAAGGGTGAAGTAGCAACAACACACCTGGGAATCAAACAGCTAACATCTTTTGCCCTTTTCGTCCTCTGACGGTAAAATCTATGTTCATTGTAGCATTTTGCCGCCTCTCTGTGGATGGCTACACTGATAGAGCTGTATAATGGAAGGCAAAGGATAGTAACAATAATATGAAAGATTGTACATGGCTGACATGTTAGAAGACAAAAAAGAAGAAAGAGTAAACTCTCTGGCTGTTCCCTGGCTTGGCTAACAAAGTCATTTGGAGGTATTTCAAATTTCAAATGATTTACTTCACTTTTTAATTGACTTTCTCATATGGAATTGAACTAGTTTTATACACACAGCCTACAACCAGGGCTGGTCAATCCTACAGGAGTTAGAGACGGCTGACTCAGGTGCCAGCCTCTGAGAGTGCGCCAGCTGATTCATTTGCTCACACCCTAGACGTGCCCGCAGCCTCTGCAGCGCTGGCATAGAACCTCTACATGGTGTGGGGTGCTCACTTCTGCGGGGGCACCAACGTGTCGGCCAGTTTCACTTTGTCATTTTCACTTTCATGCTGACAAGGGCCACTGTGGCTGTCAGAGGGTCATGTCAAGGATGCTGTTAGGTTATAAACAAGCCACAAACATTCTGACATTTGGAACATGTTAACATTTCAAAATGAAGAAGCAAAAGCTATCAGGAGCTCAGTATGACAAAGTGAAAATTGGAATAAGAGGAGAGGTAAGTAAATTCTCTAATTTTTAAAGTTTTTCATTGCTTACTAATAATTGTGCAAAATAAGCCTGTAACTGAGCTACCTGCTTCCTTGCTAGTATACCTGTATTTTCTATTTACAAAAAAAATGCACAACAGTGTGACCTAGACACCTTCGACATCACCAAGTTCAATGGCAGTCAGAAATGCTTTATGAAACAAAAACTGATTCAGCCTGAAGTTACTGTAATGTTATAATAGTTATCTAATTAATTCCACAATCTAAGCATAACTCCATATTAAATTCACAGGGAACACGCCCCAGGATTTGATTGTGTTTATGTTCCTCATCATTTTAATGTGTTTACTGGCTGCTGTGCAGTGATATACATAACATTATTTTAATCAAATCCATAATCATCATTGGCAAGGATTGTTAATAGTGCCATCAAATTAATTTTATTTAATTTCTGTTAAATTGCATACAAACAAGTATGTTGAAATACCGGGAAAAAAAAAATTATAGTCTGTATATTCAGTGTAAAAATAAACAATGCGTTATAACATTAGGATATATTATTATTACAAGATGTATATTATTATTATTAGTAGTAGTAGTAGTTGTAGTAGTAGTAGTAATAGTAGTGGTAGTTGTAGTAGTAGTATTGTATTCCCTGGATTTAAAACATATGTTAACAAATATACATATCATTAACACAATATCTCAAAAAGTATTTGACTGATCTTTTTTTACCTTTTTCAAGCTTTGCAGACACATTCTAGTTCACTTGAAATTACCAATTCGTAAGACAGATCACACCAACACTGAAGCTCTGTGACATACAGTAATGATGGCTTTGACATTCTATAACCTTAACATAATAACTCAAAAATTATTGGAAGAATCTGTTTCAAATTTTGGAGACACATTTTATAGGAGAAGAACTGCTTCAATGTTGTAAGTCAAAAAGCATTTCACAAATCATATTACTTCTTCACAAACATTATATGCATGAAGATCTGTACCTGATTTCAGTCAAATTATCCCCCGAAATTGTAGCATAGGACAGAAAGGGAGGCTGCAGAAGCCATTTTGTGAACGCAGTAAATCGGAATATATTGTGATACCACAGAGCTGGTTGGCAAGATCTAATCATTCAAGCTACCATCATGTCTTATATTGCACCACTAATATTTGCAATATGTAAATTATGTGTGTGTCTTTCTATATTTACAAAACTTCCCTGGAACATTGTGCAGGTTACTGAATGTTTTAAAACTCTAAAATCAAATTTATAATTTATAATAATGTTACCTGTACTGCTACTATTTTCAAAGTCACCAATCACACAACAAGGAAATAGTACAGTAGCCACTCAGCAAAATTTATCATGGGGAATTTGTCCCCAAGTCCAGTGAAATTTATCGTGGCTGATAGGGATGACATACTTCATTGAACCCAAATGTGAAACTCAGTATATCCTGTAGGTATTTCTGGGTATTAATGGTGATATCAGCATGAGTTACTGCAGCCCTCAGTAAGAGCAGGATTCTGGAAGCCAGGGTGATCTGGTATCACTGTGCACCATCATGTTGCCAGCGAGGGCTCTGAGGGCAGATAGAGGAATCTGTGTGCAAATGACATAGCATATATAGCCTAGTGACCCACACCTCGTTTAGAGAGTAATCAAAGCATTACGCTCATATGAATCTGTTGCTCGGAGAGTCACAGTCAGGGCAGGTGATGGAACAGTTTGACACCGTAGTTATGACCCGCTAGGCTGGCTACTTTGAGCAACTGTTTAAAGCCAAACAACCTGGCTGCAGCTGGTAGGTGGACATTTCCTGAGTGTGCGACTGGATTGCGTGTCGGCTTGAGGGGGTTGCCAGCCAAGATCATGTGGTGTTTTGTCGTGTGGTGGGCATGACAACGCTAAACCAGCGCATGCTCCCCAACCTGACTTGACGGGGGGTTGTGAGACCTGACATGCTACAATATGTAGTTATCCGGGACAACGTCAGTTGTCACCGCTCGACTCTTGTCAGGGAATGGTTTGCTGCCATCCAATACATGTCAGTGGAGTTCGTACCACGCTGATCAGCCTTTCTCAACCCAACTGAGGAATATTTCCCAGGATGGAGGTGGCAAGCGTATCGCCGGCACCTCCTTCACCAGATTCAGGAGGCAGTGGAGGTTGCTGTGAAGACATCAGTGTGGAGTTATTCTAGGTGTGGATGTGGCATTTCAGAACATCCTTTCACCTCTGGCTTGGAAGGCAAGACATCAGTGGAAATATTGATGAAGGGTTGTGGCCAAACGGAGAGGAAAGACCGTATGCTGTAAGAGTCTGAAATAAAGGCTACTTTGTTTTTACAGTACAGTAACATCACTATATATTAAATTTTTTTTTACATTATAAAGAACTGCCATCATGTGCAAGTTATATTTGAATGTATAATGAATTTTTGTTGCATATTTCTGCGTGTCATTTTCATTGACAAGACTATGAATGCTCCCAGTTCTCTATCAAGTACCTAGCATTTTTGGTTTGTGCAAGCACTGCTCAAGACTTTATGGTTATAGTATAATAGTAAGGACTTCATTTTGGCACTTTTCGGGCATTTAAGCAATTATTAAAAAAAAGAATTGCGTAACGCAAAATTCCAGGATACTGACTGAGGATCCCAGAAGGTTTTTATCAATAAGTTGATTTAGCATGTAATTTGGAAGAACATTTGCATGGCTTTAGAGGATTAGTTTATTATATTCCAGCTTTGTTGTCCAATGTTTCTACAATATTTGTCAATATCAGAGCTGGTCCTCGTTGATTTCCCTCTGGGGTCATTTGTTAATTCTTGATACCCTACATGCCTGCATTTCATTGTGCTTTACTGTTGGAATAATGAAAAATTCTTCAGACCTTTTGACACTGCCCCATTTTCTAGATGCAGTCATCTATCTCTTTCAAAAGCAACTGTGAATGATGGGGAGGGAGAAAAAAAACATTACACTGTAGTCTATGGCTATGAATGTTTTATTTGTACTGATGTCTTTTTGCAGTGTTGCTTTGCTGCCGAGCTTGTGGTCACCTGTTGTACATCTGTGTCTGTGTGTCATGCAGAGCAAGACATGGAAGGTGAAAAGAGAATTTCCCCACAGGGATCAATAAAGTGACATAATAATTATAAATTGTATGAAATGTAAAGTTTCACTGAATGAGTCCTTCAAATCGATAGGCAATTGGTAGTTTCTTTCAAGAATGTGGCTTTTTGTTTTAGCAATTAAATAAAACTATTACATTCTCATGTCTATAACAGCGTTTCTCAGCAGTTCACGCATCTAGCACATTATGGTTAAGCTGCAAAAGGCCATAACTCACCTAAAACAATTTACTCATGTCTCAAAAGCAAAATGTAAAGTACCTTCAGCACTGTTTTAACCATGATCGTGAAAATGCTTAGACAGATTGGCAACACATCAGAGTAAGTAATGCTCCTAAGCTCCATCATTCAGAACGATGCTCATTTCCCACTTTCAGTCATTTCTCAAATGACAACATACGGAAAAAGAGCAAGTGTAATCCCCACACCATAATATCACTTGCGCACAGCAGAATATCATTTCTCATTGCTTCACACACATTTCCAAATGTTGCAGTCAAGGCCACAGCCATGGAGTTAACACTGGAGGGGGGACCAAGGCCATAATAATAATAATAATAATAA
>JABFEB020000104.1:25385524-25404253 GCA_019775895.2 Stomatorhinus ivindoensis | reverse complement strand
GGCCTTTTAAACCCCCCCCCCCCCCCCCCCCAATATCCTGGTCTTATCATTAAGTATAAACAGGTGGTGTTGGCCTGAATAGTGAGATACTGTACACAGGTTTCAGTATCACTGATATTGATACTGGAAACTTGAACAGTCCCCATGTCCCCCATAAGTTTTATCTTTTGTCATTCACAGTGTTTGGTCCTTTATTGACCAAACATTCACCATAAGTCTTTTTGGGCCTCGCACTTTAAATGTTTTGGTGACATGAGATTATAGATTAAATTTCTCTTTCATTCTTATTTGTAATTTATAACTTTCTTAATTAGCATTGTATGTATAATTATTAATATTGTATTTTTTAATTTGTATGTATCAGTTTCCTCCATAAATCTTTCTGCACCTTGCCTGTATTTATTATGGTTGCTTATAAGGGTTGAAAAAACACCATCTTATGCATATATTAAATCCACATGCCAGTCTATACAGCTATAGTTTTGTATTTAAATAGATAAATTTAGTTTTTAGTGGCCTTTATATCCAAAGTTTTTTTTACTTTAAATCATGTTATTCTTAAAGTGACCCATGTGTCCATTAATCTTTCCTCCACTCCTTGATAGCAGCATTGGTTCCTTTTTCATGTAATTTTAATCCTGGTTTGCAGCCCTAAATGGTTTCATTCCTGATTCCAGAAGTGAATTTGCGTTTCAGTTTGTGACTTTCACCACCTTTCTTGCATCGATATCCTTCTGTGTTTTTGTTTTGTTTATGATTATTGAAGCCATCAGTACTTTCCCAAATTCTTTAAAAAAAAGCTCAGTTTTATTCTTTTATTTCCTTATATTTAGCAACTAGTCAGCCCTGGCTCGTCAGTCAAAATGTGAAGTGAATAGACTATTTTCTTGTCATATAAGAAGTGCTGTGATGTGCAACAGAAAACCATGAAACATTTTCTGATGAGTTTTTGAGATCTTTCAGTTGAAGACAAAAGTCCACGGTGTTTCCATTGTATAGGGGGATGACTCACTTTGTGTGGCAATAGTGAATGTTTGCTATGAGAATTTGATCTCCTTTAACTCTCAACTCCATCGCAGTACTCCATAAACTGGATTGGAATGATAAACACTGCCTCTCTTTGTCTTTTGGAAGAGATGAGAATTAGCATTCAAGGAGCTTCAGAAATTGCAAATTATCTCTCTGTGTCTGAGGTCAACAAATAATGACAGCATTTTACAAAGCATTAAAATAGTTTAATGACATCAAAATGATATGTTTGTAACATGATTTCCTTCAAATTGTAGCTGAAAATATTGGTATGACTTTCATTCCTAATTAAAAAACATTTTGATAGTGATAATAAAAATAAAATCTACTAGTCAATACTGTTCATACACAATTTATTAATGATGGCTGTAAACCATGTATTATGAATTATAAGAGGAAAGCAAGCATTTATGAATAATAAAACTTTACTGTGAATGATTATGAATTGTTATATAATTCTTTTTTTAGTTATGAAGCATCAATAATAGCCATCTAACTAACCACCATGCAATGTTTGCCTGCATGCGTGCTGTTTTTTTGTGATCTCTCATCAAGTTTAAACATGGCATTGGCTTAGCAGATAGGACTGTTGCCTGACATTTATCTGTATACCCATCTTATATGTACCTTGTTGTGTATGCACACTGTGCATGGTTAGGAAGTGAATACTGTAGATCATTTTTAAAGTTCTTGATCAAGTAACAAAGGAGTTGAAATTATATCCAAAATAAACTATAGCCAAATAGCACTTGTCACTATCTACCAGTAGAGTCTGGCAATTAAGTTGTTGGTGTTAGCTGCCAACAGAAAGCAGTATCAGTAAGTTGCTTTTTAATTTTAACTTTTCGATATTATCCCTCTGGAATGCAAAATATTTCCATACAGCAGAAGTCAAATGTCTTTTGGTCACTAGTTCTTGTTTGTTCTTCTCCTCCTCACTTATTTTTGTTAAATATCTCACAGATGCACCACATTGTGTATGAATTAGTCCAACAGTAAGGATGAAAATAATTATGAGTGGCTTGCAGAATACATGCAGAGGTCATGCAATAGCAACACAGTAATCTTTACACTAATTTAAAATATGTGGTAGATAATCTTGAAAAGGAACAATCATTAAAATTGAAAAGCATGATAACTTTTTTTTTCTTATGACAGAGTAAAAATATTGTAGCTAAACTGTTTTAGCTGGTTGACGATCTTATCTAGGGTGGGACAGTATTATCTTATTATGGTATACCAGAGTATTTGAGGGGTTGTGCCTCCCAATGTTCTACCCGGCAAAATATTGTCATGGGGAAAACCTCCCCCGCAAACATACAAAATAATGCTGCATACTGTATTCCCATAATACTGCCCAAACCCAATCAAGCCAAGTATTTTATCAACGAGATTTCGAAATCCTAGAACAGCATTAGAATTCCATGTACCATGGTAAAATGTCTGTGAGGTAAGACTATGAAAAATTAGATACTGCCCAAGACTAATCTCAACCTAGCTCATGATTGCAGCTCTTGCTATGTGACACTGTGCTATGTGACAATGTGCCATGTGACAATTGCCTGTGCATAACATGCAATGTCAATATTAACATTGCACATTGCAGGTTTAATACTGAAACCCTGATACTTTCAAATATTTTGTCTATTACCATTTCATTTCATTTGAACAATTAAATTCAAATGATCATTTATTTCATTTTGAAATGGAATGTTTGTTTATTTGTTTGTTTTTGGTGTTATTTGTATCCAATGAAACTTAAAAAGGTGTTATATGAGTGACATTAAATATGTAACTAACAAAAAAATAGTCACAAATCTAAACATATTTTTTTGCATAAGAATCTGTCAGACAGTTATAATGAATTCAGTCAACACATGAAGCAGTTTAACGATATTTACCAGTAAACTTAATGATCGAAAGATTTTTTAAGACTTTAGTTTTGTTGTGGTTTCTGCCTCATGGTACAGTTGTTAGAAATAAACTTTTATTATGCATTTAAACATGTATTCTGCATGTATTATTGCTCAAAACCAAACAACACCAAACAATCTGACAATAATCTCTATTTATTCATTCTGGGGTTAAAAGTTAAGTGAGCCAGGTTGTAATTCTGTATTTCCTGAGCACCTGCTTTACTCATTGAGTCGTGTTTCTTATCCCCAGTGGGAGCTTTATGATGGCCTGTCCAGGGTATCCTGCTGGGAAAATAGTCAAGCTGGGGGTAGCAGCAGAATCAGAGTCCACTGCTCCCTGCTTTTCAGGACCAGCTTGCCTGGTGTCTGATTTGTGTGGCTTGGCATGAATGAAGCAATTTGCTTACCTGTCATCTTTGATTAAAGGGCTGGGAGAGAGACCCAACACCAGCAGAGGGAAGAGACTCAATAGTCCCCAGAGGAATGCAGAGGAAATGAAGGAGGTCTCATTTGTGCCAGAAGGTCAAAACCAATACAGCAGGGAGGCAAAAAATAAGAACAAGATTTTTCACTGAATAAGGAATTAAGTTTAGACATCTACTTCTCCCATGTGCACATATTCCAAATATCATAAGAAATCTTATTTTACAGTAAAACTTTCAGTGTTTGGCCTTCTGTATGATACAGTGTTCATGCTTATTTTAAATTTAATCAGGTTTGATATTTAGATTATATTATATGAAGAAAAGCATTAAAGGAATACTGGCAATAGTTTTGCATTGGAAAAGTGTTGGTGATGTTCATTGATTAAGATATTTAGCAGTGGGACAATCTATTTAAGGAGCAGCTTACATTGTGCAGTCATACCCTTACATTGTACAGGCATTCTGTTAAATAAAACAGGTTTGATGTTAATTATGAATACTGGAGTATTGGCTAGTTGTGTTTTAGAACATTTAATTGTTATGCCTTTGTTTTCATTATTTTGCCTATAGTTAATAGAATTTATCCTTCTTAATGCATGTTATTTTAAATCTGAGATGAACTTTTATGGGAGTGAAATGAATAGTGTCATGGCAGTAATATGAAGAAATTGGAATTTGGCTTTGCTAAAAGCAACAGCTAATTTCCCTGGCTAAAATGGAAGACAAAAACTGAGCTTTATCACGAGAATCTGGTGAATTATGTTAACTTCATTGTTTTTCTTTATATTTGTGTTTAAAATGGTATTGTGCAATTAATTGCAATCTATGGCAATGTCTAAAACAATTGACTGTAATTAAAATGAGCCCTAAAAGTACTTTTTTGCTTGCAAAACATTGGTAGGTGAAGCCTTGGTATTTCCAAGCTAGCAACTTGTTGTTGTACCGATTGATGTAATTATATCTATAGTCTTGGTTTTAAACCAAGTAAGTTTAAAATACAGTAGGTTTATGAAATGGGCACAGCTAAAGCTAATCTAAAAATGAAAGGTGATCTGGAAGAGAAAATGAAGAAAATAGTCCTACTGGTGCTTGAATGAAAGTAGTTGCGTGACAAAAGGCTGGGACACACTTGTATTGTGTTTGTGCATCTGGACACAGAACTTTTCATAGTTGTGTGGTAAAGCCCACACAATTCACACATGAACAGAATACATGCAAGGGAGAACAGACAATATTCCAAAATGGAGATGTTCTTGGAGAAGGAAAAATAACTGCTTTCTCTGCCTGTTTTACATAGACAAAAATGAAAAAGTAATGTGCATCTATTAAATGAAAATCAATTGTGCAGTGGAGAATTTGCTATGTTGGTGCAGGAGATGTGCAGGGGAAAACATCACTAGCATTTTTGTATGCTTACAAGTATTCATGATTTTTGTGTCTTTTGGCACAACCAGGTTATACTATGGCTAGTATGATGCTTCTAGGGTAACCAACAGGCCATCTTTGTAACACTGATCTACTTCACATTGATTTTCTTCAGTCATATTCAAGTTTTTTGTGTTTGTGTGGGAGTGTCAGTCCTACACATTGGGTGAGGATCATTGTAGTCAGAGGCCACCTGGACACAAAATCTTGAAGCTGCAATCCTTCAACCACAGAACTACATTTATGTAAATTGCGTCATAAAAGCATTGACCTTAAGCCCAGTTAAAAGATAGGACATTGTTTACAAAGGGCATGTCTGGGTCCCTGTCACCTGCATCTGGCTGTTTTTTCAGTTTCATGCAATGCCACGCATTTATACATGGCTTTGTATCATTTTTTACTAAATTTCCTGTTTTTGTCGCATATAGTACAGCAGGACTCACTTTGAAATGTCCAAAACTTTCCTGAAATGAGATGAACAAAGAATTCTGCACTTGTTCCGCTAAAACCTTTACTGATGCGGTAAATGTCTGTGATATTGTAGGAATCTTGGGAGTGAAACTGCCGTGTACTCATTCGTTCTGGAATTCACATTGCAGAGTGAGTGCAGCAGATGTAAACAGCCTGTGGTAAGGTGTTAAGATGATTGGACTTGAAAATAATTCAACAATTTAACGAAAATAATTGTGAAATGTAATGAGATTTGGCTACACAGTTTGTTAAATACTGCTGAAAAATATTTCATTTTGGAGAAGTGGGGAGATTGTGTAGGAGGGTTACAGATTGTAGAGTTTGGGGGGTATGGGAGCAGTATGGATTAGATAGGGGGGGGGGGGGGTGATGTGCTGATGTTGTTAACATTCTAGCATCTACAGCATCTAGTCCAGGGCTATTCAATTCAGGCCCTTGATTCGAAATCCAGGCCTTGTTTTCAGTTCTCCCAGGTAGTTAGTTTAGTAATTACTAATTATGATTGGTCAGAGGCTTCTCACCTGGGTCACAGGTGAAGGAAGGCTGGAAAATCAGCAGGGCTCAGCCCTTGATGACCGTGAGTTGAATAACCCTGATCTAGTCCATTCATTCATTTATGTCTGTGACATGCTGAACCCAAGCATATTACGTAAGTGAAATATCAAAAGCTTCTAATTGTAGGGTATATTTCTTTATGTGCACAGTCTGGTTTTGTTGTTCTGTAATTTTTCTGCTTCTTTTCATTCTTTCCATTTTTAGTTTTCTTTTCATAATTCACCACTATTCTCAAAACCTGGATCACAGTTCAGTCTAACATTTAAACTCATTTAAAGTGCATTTTCGTTAAGTTGTTATATTGTTATACAGAAGATACTACAGTATGAAAGCCTAAAGACAAAACTAGGAGCATTTAAGCCAGTAATGTTCAGATGAAGATAATCACAAAAATGTACATCATAGCTACAGAGCCAGAACCTCAGGAGTTAATTGGGAATATGGACTGAAGAATTCTTCTAATTAAAGCTCATGTTTTGGGTGGTCCGAGATTGTAGACCTATTACTGGTGCATGAGCGAGATACTGTCTGGCATTTCAGTTGTGATGTTGGGGGTGCCATTTTCTCTTAAACAAAATACCTAAATATTTGGGCTGTTTACTTTGGCCTGCTAACTGCCCAGAGTAAAATAGAATAGAATAGAATAGAATAGAATATCTTTAGTTTCAACGGTCATGTTAGGAGTACAATGAAATTCAATCTTCACATATCCCGTCTTGTTCTCTGATGACACATAAACATTCATATACAGATGAGAGTGATGCTTAGATTCGGAGTACATGGTCAGCCATCTATCCAGTGCCCAGTAGCAGCTGAGGTTAAGGTCCTTGCTCAACGGCCCAGTGGTGGTATGATTACTCTACCTGCCACAGGATGTTATGCAGTAAGGTATGAAGAAAAATAATCACACAATGTCATTCTTATCAGCAAATAATGAGTTATACAAAGTAATTTATAAATCCCACAGAAAATGTCTAAGTTAATGAAACAACACAGCTTATAAGTGGATTAAACTTGACTTTTTCACGTATTGTCAGTACTTTAAAGCAGCTAAAAACCTCATTAATCAACAAAAGAAATTCCTGAATGTAGCAAAAATAGAAAGCATTTTTTAAGATTTCTTACGCCTTGTCAGGCATGTGGAATTTGTCGACAGAAACCTGCAGGCTCATTAGAGTTTCACTCTCAAGAACTCATTTCGTCCACCAGCTCCCCCTTTTCCAACTAAGAAGCCAGAAACAAATGCCTTAGTCAATCTGGCACATTGGCAAAAAGGCCAGTGTGCTGAAAACAGCACATTTGTCAAGTGGATTTGTCCATTAGACCCTAGGGCTCCACCTTTAATTTCCTCTCACGCTTTGCTGGGTTTTGCCTTAAAATAGAGCAGAATGGCAGACCTGATGGTGTCACTCACAGCACAGTGAAATGTGAATGCGTAACGAGCAAAATAGCAGTGTGTGTCATACCCTGCGGACTATGTTACTGTATGCCTGCATTTCCATTGTAGTGTGTGTAAGTAGTATTGTTAATGATTACTGATTTGTGAGATTTATCAAAACAGTGATGTTAAAAGGTTTCAGAATGATATACACGAAAGAGCTGCAATATGTACATCCACAAAAATATGGAATACTGTCAGTTTCTTTTAAAGAGTGTTGATGAGTGTCAAGCTTCTAGAGTCCTGAAAGATTTATAAACTCTCAAGTCAAGTCAAACTTAGTCGTTTCAAAATATGCAGGCATATAGTGAAATGAAATAATGCTTATTCGAGACTTATAAATTGCTTTACACAGAACATGACAAGTTAAACATATGATATGAAGCTGAAATTAACGATCATGTCTATATTACAAAATTAAAGTAAAATTGTCATAATTGCAGTTGAGGATGAATATCTTGATTTTGGCTCAAACACACCTTGTAATATTAAATATACTACATTAAAGAGAAAGTAATCTATTAGCAGTCTTTTTTAGCCAGATTGAAAACTCTTTAAAATGCATTACATTTTGACGTAAGACCAAGGTCTATAATATTCTACTGATTATAAAAGAATCTGCGCACATATCACCCAGCAGCAGAAGGATTCATCTTGTTTTAAATAAAATAATTGTTGTCAGAAAGAAGTTTGTAAAGCACTGAAACTTGCATTTAGAATAATAATTCACGATAAGAAACATTTTATCTAATCTTACTTACTACCACATCTGGATAGGTCTTCTATTTACTTTTGTGTGTTTGTTTGCTTTAAAATTTTGGAACCAAATTATATTAGACATATTGTATGAAATCATAGTACTTGCATGAGCATAAAAAAATGGTCAGTATGGTAAAATTGAGATTGATAAGATTCTATAATTTATAAAATTATTTTTTCAAATTACCGTGATCATCATTGACTCTAGCGGGCAGCACAGTGGCCTCACACCTCCAGGGCTAGGATTTAGAACCTCTGCTCTGCGCATGTGGTTTTCATTGTCACCCCAGGTTCTACTGGGTACTCGGGTTTCCTCACAAACACCACAGACATGCAGTTAGGACATCTGATATCTCTAAATCGCCCATAGCATATGAGTGAGTATGTGCCTTGTCCAGGCTGTGCGAGACAAATGTGCTGTCCGGGGATAGACCCCCTGCCCTCCATGACCCTGACCAGGGTAAGCTGTTTGAAGATGGATGGAGGGATAGGGTTATGGTCACTGACTCCATGTGTATTACGCTTAAAATATTTCACTTACAGGTCAATAATTTTCATCCCCACAATATTTGTCATTTCTACTATTTTTTTAATTTATTATTCTATGCAAATTATTTTGTAAACTTCATTTGAGGGGCATTTGGTTTGCATTTAGTTATATATTTATCATGTTCTTATGATTTTCAAAATATTACTCAGTAAGTAAGATTAATCGCAGTCTAGCAGTCCTCTAACTCTTTCTGATCTTTGTTTTTCAGACCTGTCCTGCAGACAGCAACTGAGCAGAAGGGAACACAGTGAATTGTGGAAACAAAGCATTGGGTCACTGCTACTTAGTGGCTTCTTATACTAACAGCTACTGTCTGTGGTGGAAGCTAGATCTTTTTCTTTGGATTGCTACGAATGGACAGTTCAAGCTGAGGAGAGTCGCACACCAGCTCTCAAGGGCACCCTGTTGTTAATAACATTTCCTCCTCTGTACATTAGGAAAGCAGATAGGCGGAATGAGTGGCCTTTCTTCACATATTCTGGTGGACCAGATGTGCATGGGTCTGCTTCTGGCATTGGCGTGTCTGTCCTCAGTGCAGAGCAGCCAGTGCCCGCACCTATGCGTTTGTGAGATCCGGCCCTGGTTCACACCTCAGTCCACTTACAGAGAGGCCACCACGGTGGACTGTAATGATTTACGCCTCACTCACATCCCTGGAAACTTGTCTAGTGACACGCAGGTGCTCCTGCTGCAGAGTAACTACATTGCTAGGACCAGTGAGGAGTTGGAGCAGCTCTTCAACTTGACTGAGTTGGACCTGTCTCAGAATAACTTCACCAGCATCCACGATGTTGGCCTGACCAACATGTCTCAGCTCACTACACTTCATTTGGAGGAGAACCAGATCACAGAGATGCCTGACCATTGCCTTCAAGACCTCACCAATTTGCAGGAGCTCTACATCAACCACAATCAGATCAACTCCATTTCACCCAGCGCATTCTCTGGCCTGCAAAACCTTCTGCGGCTCCACCTCAACTCAAACAAACTGAAAGTCATTAACAGCCACTGGTTTGAGTCAACCCCCAACCTTGAAATCCTAATGATTGGGGAAAACCCTGTAGTTGGTATTCTAGACATGAATTTCAGGCCTTTAGTTAACTTGAGAAGTCTGGTGCTAGCCGGAATGGACTTGACTGACATTCCTGGGAAAGCACTTGTGGGATTAGACAATCTAGAGAGTCTCTCATTTTACGACAACAAATTGGTTAGTGTTCCACACCTTGCACTACAAAAAGTTCCCAATCTAAAATTCTTGGATTTAAACAAAAACCCTGTGCACAAAATCCAAGAAGGAGACTTCAGAAATATGCTTAGGTTGAAAGAGCTTGGCGTGAATAACATGGCAGAACTAGTCGCCATCGATCGTTATGCACTTGATAATCTCCCAGAGTTGACTAAGTTGGAGGCTACCAACAACCCCAAGCTCTCCTACATCAATCGCCTGGCGTTTCGGGATGTCCCTTCCCTGGAGAGTCTAATGTTGAACAACAATGCCCTGAACTCATTGTACCAGAAGACCATAGAGTCATTGCCTAATCTGCGGGAAATCAGCATTCACAGCAACCCATTACGATGTGACTGTGTCATTCAGTGGATGAACTCGAACAAGACCAGCATCCGCTTCATGGAGCCGCTGTCCATGTTTTGTGCTATGCCTCCAGAGTATAAGGGCCAGCACGTCAGGGAGGTATTGCTGCAGGATCTCTCTGACCAGTGTTTGCCTATGATATCCCATGACACTTTCCCCAACCACGTCAACTTGGACATCGGTATGACAGTCGATTTAGATTGCCGTGCCATGGCAGAACCCGAGCCTGAGATTTACTGGGTGACGCCACTGGGGAGCAAAATCACGCTTGAGACCTTATCTGACAAGTTCTGGCTGAGCAGCGAAGGTACTCTCCGTATTTCTCATATACAAGTGGAGGATTCAGACCAGTGTACTTGTGTGGCCCAGAATACAGAAGGTACCGACACACGAGTTGCTACAATACGAGTCAATGGGACCTTGATGGACAGTATTCAGGTCATGAAGATCTATGTCAAGCAGACAGAGTCTCACTCTATCTTAGTGTCCTGGAAAATAAACTCTAATGTTATGACCTCTAACCTGAAGTGGTCTTCAGCAACCATGAAGATAGATAACCCACACATTACTTACACGGCTAGGGTCCCAGTTGATGTTCATGAGTACAACCTCACCCACTTGCAGCCATCCACTGAATATGAAGTGTGCCTTACAGTCTCCAACATCCACCAGCAGACACAAAGATCCTGTGTCAATGTCACCACAAAGAACGCGGCTTTTGCTGTAGACATCTCAGATGAAGGGACCAGCACTGCCCTAGCAGCTGCAATGGGGACAATGTTTGCCATCATTAGTCTTGCTTCCGTTGCAGTATACATTGCGAAGAGGTGGAAGAGGAAGAATTACCACCACTCTTTGAAAAAATACATGCAGAAATCCTCTATTCCCCTGAATGAGCTGTATCCTCCTCTTATTAACCTGTGGGAAGCAGACAGTGAGAAGGACAAAGATGTATCCTTGGAGAACAAATCCAGCCAGGTGGACACGACACGAAGCTATTATATGTGGTGAAGTCCCCAAGGCTACGCTTCCAGGAGCACAAAGACAAACTTTTGCCTTTTTGTGCAAAAGATAAAAAGGAAAAATGGCAAATTTGGTATTTTTTGCTTTGCTAATATGAGGCAGAGTGATGAAAGACAGGATTATTTTTTTCTAGTATAGCGTATCGCCTTTGTTTCTTCTTTTAAACATTGAGTTTGGCAACGTTCAGCTTCGGATTCATTTTTCTTGCTGTGCTTTACTTTTGTAAGGCGCTTCTTTAACTGCACAGCACTGGATGATGCCAAGGACTCTATCTGAGGTCAGTCAACACAGCAACAAGTACTGAAGCCCTACTTTGTCTAGCTGTCTATTGAGATTGCAGAGTTTCTTTCTCTCTCTTGTGAAACAGTTTAACTGTTGTGCACTGAAACATTAACAAGTTTGTTCATAGACTTAATATGAAGCTGACAGTGGGGATTAGACTTGTTATACTGTCTGCGTTAGCGATTGTACTGTAATGTTGTATCAACTATTATTTGAATTTTTGAATTTTAACAAAAACTTTTTGAAATTACCTTGCTATATGAGTACTGTTTAGGAGCAATATAAATGTGAATGTTTGATAACATAGTTATTAGGCAAATGGACTACTAAGTTTTTTTTCTTAATTACTATTGTTTATTCTATTTTTGTTTGCTAGGATCTGTCAATGACCACTTAATTTTGTTGTGATTTAAGACGCAACACATGTTGTATATTGAAGAGCAAATGAAAATAAATTACCCTTTTTTTAAAGTGCTATTCAATTCATGTATTTTTGACAGCAGTATTAGGATTATTAACATTGAATGGAAATAAGTAACCTAGTTTAATCAATACGAATTTATTTTTGAATATGAATTAGTAGAAAACATATCTAAAAGATTATAGAATGGATGATTAGTTTATTTTATCCTTTACTAATATTTGTTTTTAGAGAAGATATTATTAGTCTTAGAGTCCAATGGTAGGCTGTGGTTTTATACTTCGCTTGGCTATCGCAAATATTGTAACTTTGACACCTACCTGAAATATAAATGAAAATCTGTTTTGCCTGTGACTTTGATTATGCTTTTAAAAATATTTGTCACCAACACAGTGACAGAAAACTGGTTTCGGGTATCTTTGAGTAGCCGTGGTCAGGGGGAATCAAGTAGTGTAGGGAGAAACTGTACTGGAAGGGATAAATGTATCGAGGCTGGAGTTTTTACTTGAGGAATAATGGGGTTTAGATAGCGATGTGATCAGCACAGCGCACACAGTAAGCATGAAAAATAAAAGAACTAATTAAGCAACAAAGAAAAGAAAAAAAAGCTCATCTTGTGCATTGATGATGAAAGAAGCCGAAACAGAACAGCCACCAGTCCCTTAACTGCTCTCTAGACCACAGTCCAAAACTGGGGAAGAAACAAAACAGAACATTTATGCCTTCTGCAAAGACCAGCATCCGCTTCACGCAGCCCGTCCATTAGAGTATAAAGGCCAGGACGTTAGGAACATAAAATGCAAGATCCCTCTATCCAGGACTTGACTATGATAACCTGTGAAACTTACCCCAACCACGTCAACTTGGACATCGGTATGACAGTCGATTTATATTGCCGTGCCATGGCAGAACCCGAGCCTGAGATTTTCTGGGTGACGCCACTGGGGAACAAAATCACACTTGAGACCTTATCTGACAAGTTCTGGCTGAGCAGCGAAGGTACTCTCCGTATTTCTCATATACAAGTGGAGGATTCAGACCAGTGTACTTGTGTGGCCCAGAATACAGAAGGTACCGACACACGAGTTGCTACAATACGAGTCAATGGGACCTTGATGGACAGTATTCAGGTCATGAAGATCTATGTCAAGCAGACAGAGTCTCACTCTATCTTAGTGTCCTGGAAAATAAACTCTAATGTTATGACCTCTAACCTGAAGTGGTCTTCAGCAACCATGAAGATAGATAACCCACACATTACTTACACGGCTAGGGTCCCAGTTGATGTTCATGAGTACAACCTCACCCACTTGCAGCCATCCACTGAATATGAAGTGTGCCTTACAGTCTCCAACATCCACCAGCAGACACAAAGATCCTGTGTCAATGTCACCACAAAGAACGCGGCTTTTGCTGTAGACATCTCAGATGAAGGGACCAGCACTGCCCTAGCAGCTGCAATGGGGACAATGTTTGCCATCATTAGTCTTGCTTCCGTTGCAGTATACATTGCGAAGAGGTGGAAGAGGAAGAATTACCACCACTCTTTGAAAAAATACATGCAGAAATCCTCTATTCCCCTGAATGAGCTGTATCCTCCTCTTATTAACCTGTGGGAAGCAGACAGTGAGAAGGACAAAGATGTATCCTTGGAGAACAAATCCAGCCAGGTGGACACGACACGAAGCTATTATATGTGGTGAAGTCCCCAAGGCTACGCTTCCAGGAGCACAAAGACAAACTTTTGCTTTTTTGTGCAAAAGATAAAAAGGAAAAAAGGCAAATTTTGTATTTTTTGCTTTGCTAATATGACAGAGTGGTTTAACTAATGGCTTAACGCTTCTTTAACTGCACAGCATTGGATGATGCCAAGGACTCTGTCTGAGGTCAGTCAACACAGCAAAAAGTACTGAAGCCCTACTTTGTCTAGCTGACTATTGAGATTGCAGAGTTTCTTTCTCTCTCTTGTGATTTTGTGTGGTGAAACTAACAAGTTTGTTCATAGACTTAATTTGAAGCTGACAGTGGGAATTAGACTTGTTATACTGTCTGGTTTAGCGATTGAACCGTAATGTTGTATCAACTATCATTTAAATCTTTGAATTTTAACAAAAACATTTTTTTATTAGTTTGCATATAAGACTACTATTTAAGAGCAATATGAATGTGAATGTTTGATAACATAGTTTAAAAACTTGTAATTTTTGTTTAATTAGTCTTGTTTATTCTTTTCCGATTTCCCATGATCTGAATTTGTTGTGGTTCAACATGCATTTTTCACATTTTTAAGAGCAAATGAAAATAAATAATTTTTTTTTTTAACGTTCTTTTCAATGTATATAATTTTGACCGCGGTAACAGGTTTAACATATGATGGAAATCAGTTACATGGGTCGGTCATTTACATTTCATTTATTTAACAGACACTTTTATCCAAAGTGATGTACATGTTTGAGGAACCTGGGTCAGATACCCTGTGGATTACTCATGGACTTGGAGGTTAAAGACCTTTCCTCAAGGTTCCCCACAGTGAAACCACTTAGCTGATGCAGGGATTTGAACCAACAACCTTCTAATCAGAAACAAAGTACCTCAACCTGCTGAACCACACAACATCCACCAGTCCATGCCTTTTACTTTGATTATGCCTTTAAAGATATATGTCACCAAAACAGTTATAATAGAATTGGTATATTTCACAAAAGGCCCGGTAGGTGAGGGAGGTGTTACTGCCCAAACTGGCAGGAAACATAACAACAACTGCATGTATAATATGTGAACAAATGAAACCAAAAAGTGTTAAACTTAAGGGTATCAGATACACACTCTCAATGGACACAGACTACGTCAAATCCCATGACTGGTCTGGCTATGATGGCGGCAAGTAAGTTCATAATGCAAACGTCCAGATGTACACTAGTGGCCAAATTTGTGGAAACACTTCCGAGTTTTATAGATTGCAGAACTTTATTCAATTGTTGAATCGTCCAATATGTGATATTTGTAACATTCTCTGAATGTTTATAAGCATTACATCCAATATTTGTGTTCTGGTAGACATTTTGAGTGTGTTTCCACAATTTTGGCGACTAGTGCAAAAGGTGTTTGATAAAATGCAAGCTGATTATGAATGATTTTAGCCCTATGACATTTACATATCCTTTGAAATGTAGACGCGGTGGGACCGATAAAATGGAGAGTACTAGGTACTAACACACTCAGCTTTGATAGAAAATAATTCTTCACTGCCTGATGTGTTGCGTGACGTCCCCAGTTTTGTCACTGCATATTACCGAGGACCCATTCTAAAGTGCATCTAGTTGCTTTCGGGGCAGAGGAAGGGTATAAAAACAATCAGTAGACCATTTTGTAATAGCATGATATACTGTGGGAGGCATGGTGGTGCAGTGGGTAGCACTGTTACCTCACACTTCTGGGACTTGAGTTTGAGTCTCAACCTGGGTTCCATGTGTGTGGAGTTCACATGTTCTCCCCATGTTGTCATGGGGTTTCCTCCAGGTACTCCGGTTTCCCCACACAGTCCAAAGACATGCTGAGGCTAATTGGAGTTACTAAATTGTGAGTGTGAGCTGCCCCCTCATCCTTGTTTGTTCCCTGCCTTTTGCCTGTAGCTTCCAGGATAGGCTCTGGACCCCCCACAACCCAGAAGGATAAGTGGGTTGGAAAATGAATGTTATTGGAAAATGTTATTTGGCAGAAACACTGTAGTGATGCAGCTAAAACATGAAAGTACAGTGATTAGCAGCTGGTGCAACGCAGTTCCTATAATGCGTTTCACACACTCACCCTCCTACCAGTATGCCTTACATTTATTGCTTTCCCCTGCTGCAACGTGCATGGGAAAGTGGGGGTGGATGGCCCCTACTTTGAAGTCATGCTCATGGGGGGGACAATCGGAGGATCATAGAGGGCTGACGGGGGCTTCGCCATAGGACCAGCAGCAGGTCACCACAGCAGAATACGCCTCCAAATGAGCCAGACATGCTCCCACAAAGATGCTGGAAAAGCAATTACGAGAAGAGAAAATGTACCTGCATTCCTTCAGGCCTTAATTATCTCTCAGCAAATGCCTTTGAGATAAAGTGATGGTTGTTCTGAAGCAACGTCTCAAGAAACATGTGGAGGTGGCGGAGATGGGATGGCAGGGACGGCAAGCAGAGACTCCCAACTTACTCTGCCGTCACGGTTGGAGTTGAAAATGAATAGTGGAGTGCAGGTGAAAAAAAACATCCGTAGGTGTGGGAGAAACTTGTCTCTGGTGGTGCAGATCAGCCGTGGCGGAGGGTCGACTTGGCGTGCACAGAGTCACTGTAAATCACACTGGAGTTAGTGTAAATCACAGAGGAGTCAGTGTAGATCACAGAGAAGACAAATCCCTTCCTCTGTCGACTGGGCAGCTGTAATCGGCAAATCCTTCCCTCTCCCAAAATTCCTACATCCTCCAGAAAACAATTATCCATCATTTCCCCTCACAAAAGCTGCAAGAACAATGCATGAGCTGGTAATTGGGTTCACTGGGTCAGCTGTCCTTCTTGTGCTGAATTTATTTCAGTCCTTTAGTACCTTGCGACAGGCTTAGCAACAAGGATTCCTTCTTAGTGACAGCTGTAATGTGTCATGTGACACAATAAAACATTTACAATAAAGGTAAATGTTCTCAGTTGCAGAAGTTTTACTATTCTTCTGTTATGGATACAATGAACACAATGCAGTATTATTCTATGCTATTATTCTCTATTGTCTATTCTATTTATTAGACTACTAACCTTTAACAAAATGACATATAACAGCAGTAATCCACTACTATGTATTGAGGTAAGTAAACAAATGTTAGATATGAAAACATTAGAATTTCACAACGAGTATAGTAGTATAATTTTTTCCCCACATGATTTATGTATTATTATACATATTTGTTAACCTGTGGAGCAATCAAGATATTCATTGTTTTTAATTATTTTTAAATCTATTTTATCAATCTACATATTGTTCAAAGAGTATGAGAGCATTCAGCGAGTTTCAGCATCATCTCCAAAAATTATGCATTTTTAATTAAATGAAATTGTTGCTTACTAAGTCGCACCCTTATTTCAGATACCTTCATGATTTTGTGACTATATGTTCAGAATGTTTTGTTTACTTATTAATATTTTTATGGTTTTCACATGCATGCGTTGATCACTTATGGACTCATCCAGCTTGGTAGCATCTGAGATATGCACACAGAGATTTGCTGTCACACAGACCCTTATAAGGTAATTTCCATCCATTCACCCATCCATTCACCCATTTTCCATGCCTGCTTGTCATCTGATAGGCACTGTACCCCCCCAACCTTGCAGAATGAATTCCCTCACCTCAAAGCAGTGATATAAAAAATGACATCAGAATAGCTCATGGATGTGCCCTGGGATGTGGCAAGAAAGCAGTTTCTCAGTACAGAAGACAAATGCATGTGGGATTGTGGGAGTTGGGACTGTCATTTATTCCAGAGATGGACAGGGTGACTGCAGTGTTGTGCAGATTTGAGGGGGTTTCATGTCGGGCCTCTGGAGTTCTTCCGTCAGGCTCAGGAGAAGGGGAGCTTCGTTCGTGAAATGAGCACCCAAGCCCGTCGCCTGTCATATTCTCACATCTGGTGACGCTAAGAGCTGAGAAATTGTGTTGTGTTGCGTTGCGAGATAGAGACTAGCTGACCCCGCTTTGCAAAATAAATGCAATGTCATGTGATGTAGTGTGCCGACCACCACCAACTTCCCCCTTTACCCGTGGGCTTAATGTTCATCCAAAGACCCTCAATCAGTCTCCATGTTCCCTAACAGATATTGGCACGTTCCAGAAAGGTTGCGACTGCAGAACCTTAATGAAGAAGCATTTCTTTGAAATGTCATGCAGTATAATCAGGATTGATATCAGGTATCCCCACATATATGCTATCATATTGCACATTATGCAGTGTGCAGAAAAAAATGAACAGCCTTGAAATGACATTGACTGCAGCAACAGAACTTTCCATGTTGCTTCTGTGCCCCAAACGGCTGGAAACACTGGTACTACTGCCTGAGGCTTGGGGGAGGTCCACCCCACCCGGGTGGCTTCCTCATTTCAGGGACGATGGCATGCAAGATGTTCTGAGATAGCGCTGCACTTTGTAGTGTGATCCGGCCCTCTTCCTCTAAGCTACCCAGAGTTTTGACATCTCTTTCTCTTAAACTGAGGCCTCATGTGTAAACAGTGCGTACGCATGAAAATGTTGTGTACGTCCGTTTCCACGCTCACGTCGAGATGTATAAAAATGAAACTTGCTGTCTGCTACGCACATTCTCAGAGCAGCTCCAGACATGGCGTACGCACGTTTCTGCTTGGTTTTGAAAACGGACGGCACTCAGTGGCAAGTCATTGCTACTGTGGTTTCCCTTTTTAAACACACAATCGTGACACTGACTTTATCCAATACACAAACATTAATTGTATGTTGTTTACAAATGTACGACACCTGATTCTTAATCAATTTGTAGCAATAAAATTGTACAGAAAATGACCAAACTATTGAGCAACTAATATGGCAGCTTTTGCGTTATTGGAAGACATGGCTTATGGAAGAATTAAAAGAGAGCGTGTATTCAGGGATCATAGTGATTTCCTGGCCCATGATGATGACTGGCTTCTAAGTCATTCATATTTCCAAGAGCGATCCTTTTGGAGCCTGGATCAAAGAAACAAAGACAACACACACTCAGCTCTACAGAATTCTCAACCTTTCCATTTAACTGTTTCTTTAAAACTGGTCCAATAGATTAATGTGTCATTGAACTAATATATA
>JABFEB020000104.1:25368519-25385168 GCA_019775895.2 Stomatorhinus ivindoensis | reverse complement strand
GTGCTTTCCTCTGAAGGATTACATAAACAGACTGCGGCCTATCATTATGCTACACTTGGTCCAATAGAGTTTTAGGGTTTTCACCTGCCTATACTGTCCCATTATGTTGACAGTGGTCAGTCTAGTGTCATATCTATAGACCACGTTTTGTAATACAGAGAAACCAGAGCACATGGCTGCTGCCTGTTTGGTATTTAGCAGACAGGATCATGGGAAATGGAGGCGCAATCAAGTTGATGGACGAGACAAGGAGGGCCAGGTGGCCACTAAGAGTCAGTGAAGCGCAGAGCGGCGAGGCACTGAGCGTGTATTACAATGAGGAATGTGTGGACTCTGTGTCTGCCAGGTGGAAGAAGGGAGGAGCGGAGTTCATTCAGACGGAAACCAGCAGGAGGGGGTTGACAGCTCGGCATGTCGGCTTCATTGTGCCTCTCTGCAGGAAGGTCTCTAATCATGTGCCATTGCCAGAACCTCTTACATTCTGACTGCAGAGATACCTAGGAATGCGAAATAAGCAATAGACAGAAAGAAAATGGATCGCTCCAAAAACAGATGGCTGGAAGGGGAGCAACTACTCAAACTCCAACGTCTATTTTCAAAGGTTCTCATGCTCGATGATGAGGAATCTAAAGTTTTTGGCGATCTGCTATTATTTGTGTGCTGCCCAGGAAGGTGTGGAGGAGGGCGAGTCCCCATGAGGTCTGGAAGCAGCAGTACTTTGTAAGATTATAGTATTGACTAGACTCTACCCTGAGACTGACCATTGACATGTAGCTGGTTATGTATCACTTTGTGGATCAGTGCTGAATATTCTGTATACTGTAAATGTACAATTTATATGGCACACAGTATAGACTCCTACAGTCAGAACAATATGTATGTTCATGTTCTATTGCAACAAAAAATAACTAAAATGTACTAAATGTTTGCAAGTGGTTCTGAATATGCAGACTGTAAGCTATGAAAAATATATAGTGTCAATTGCTTCAGCTGGAACACTGCTGGAAAATAATGAGAGTAAAAACAAATGTAGACAACTGCTTCCATTACCTGGCAAGGCCCTGTGTGACTAAGGGAAGGGGGTACTCATTCAGAACAGGTTGATCATATTTTAAGTATTCAAGTTGCGTCAAGCCTTTGGATGTCAGGGGCAATTGTTCTGGCAGAAGCAATGCAAGAATCAGTCTTTAAAGCAACTGCTTCACAAGGACTTAATGGCAGCCTTGCTGTCAGGGACACAAAGAGACTCCTCTCGACTGAGCGAGTCCAAAATTAGCAGGGAAACAATAGGAACTAAAGAGAAGCTTTACCTTCTCCCACAATCCCATGTCACTCCTCAGGTAGACGCGGAGCATTTTGTAAAATACTGCCAACTTAAATCAGCGATCAAAAGTCCATATGGTCTGACAGGTGAAACCATCACCTTCACAATTAATTTCACATGAGTGCATCACAAGAATGCACTGTGACTAGAAATTAGATGGACAAAAAGAAAAATCTCTCTCATCTAAACATTCAAAATGAATAGTTAATGCCACTGGCTATCTTGCCAAAGCCATTGAAGTGTCTGTTTCAGCAGAACAAAGAGAATACCATTCTTTGACTGGCAACATTGTGTTTATAAGCCTAAAATGAGTAGCAGGTGTACATTGGATTTAGTGCATGTCCTGTGATGTGTGTGTGGTTTCATGGCTGTAAGAGTGATGGCTGCCCACTCTACCCAGCAGTGGTCCCTTAGGACAGTAATACTTTACCACCTGCTTCATGAATATTTCAATCAGTTTTGTCACAGTTTGAAGAATCTGGCAGCACAAAGGCAACTCTTAGCAGGGTGAAAAAGGGGATGTATCCCTGGTGACTTCATAAACCCTCCCCTGTTCACAATGATGTGTGAAAACAATGGTAGACAAAAACTATGGTTGAGATTTTGTGCCAGAAAGCTCATTTTATGTATGCACATTGAACATCCCTTTAACCAGTACACTCTTCAACTTCCATTTGGAAAGGTAGCAAAAGGTATCAGCAAACAAGAATAATTCCTATGATTTTCATGAGTAAGGTTATCCTGTTATATGTTCAAGTTGGTAAATATGTTCGTTGTGCTGTATTCAGGTGAGTAGGGTGGTCTACCATGATCATGGGGTCGCTGTGCAGTGAGGTGGACTGACTGCCGCGTTTGCTTCTTTGGCTTGCCAGGGAAGTGAGGGAGAGAGCTCTGCAGTTTTATGTCCGGCTCTGTTCAATAAGCCTGTGCTGACCCTGCAGATGTGTTGCCATGACAACCTTTTTTCAATTCCAGTTGTTAGAAGTGAGAATCACTGCAGGCACAGGGGGTCAACCTGGACAAGTGCACGTTTTGTTTTTTTATTACCTTTTCTAGGAGTTTGCATGTCTTGGAGTGTTTGAAACCTTGGAAAGGTGTGAGTGAATAGCCTTCCCCCCCTAATATCTTCTACCTAAAATTTGAAATTCATTATTTATCAGGGGGCGGCATGGTGGTGCAGTGGTTAGCACTGTTGCCTCACACCTCTGGGACCTGGGTTCGAGTCCCCGCCTAGGTTCCATGTGTGTGGAGTTTGCATGTTCTCCCTGTGCCGTCATGGGGTTTCCTCCGGGTACTCCAGTTTCCCCCCACGGTCCAAAGACATGCTGAGGCTGATTGGAGTTGCTAAATTGCCCGTAGGTGTGACTGGTGTGTGAGTGTGCCCTGTGATGGGCTGGCCCCCTGTCCGGGGTAGTTCCCTGCCTCGTGCCCGTTGCTTCCGTGTAGGCTCCGGACCCCCCGCGACCCAGTAGGATAAGCGGGTATAGAGGATGGATGGATTATTTATCAGCTCATAACTTTTATAGCGATGCCTCTTTAATTACCATTTATCATCACTGACAGAATGAGGGCACTTTAGTTTCCGTGGTGATAATAATATTTAAAGCAATATGTCTGATGAGGGAGATGTTAATGTCATTGGGTAATAATTTGGTTTGTTGAACTGTGAGAGTTGTGGATCTGCATTATAATAGCTTGCGGCACTATGCATGAAATAGCTAAATGCATGCTGTTTCTACAGCAGGACGTCTATCTTCCAATGCTTTGAGACTGAAGATGTTCTTCTCACTGGTGCCTTAGCCTGTTCAATAATGGACCAGCAGACAAGTTAGTCTTCACTGCACCTTAGCTAAATTTCTTTGCTAAAACAATTATCAACATAGAATCAAAGCTGAATCTGACCTGGAAGAACAGGAAGGTACCTTGCTTTGAGACTGAAGATGTTCTTCTCACTGGTGCCTTAGCCTGTTCAATAATGGACCAGCAGACAAGTTAGTCTTCACTGCACCTTAGCTAAATTTCTTTGCTAAAACAATTATCAACATAGAATCAAAGCTGAATCTGACCTGGAAGAACAGGAAGGTACCCAAAAACCTACAGAAATAGTGTCACCCCCAAATCCAATGACAAGGGCTCCCTCCTCCCTCCACAACCCAGAGCCTGTGGTGATGCACAAACCAGAGTTGGCCTCGCTTACTCTTCCTCACTGTTGCTGCTCAAGGATTCTGTCTAGTTTTTACAGGCCCTGGTTTCTCACCTTGCGGGGACGATTAATAAAAATGTAATCTTTAAGCAATCTGTAGGAAAGCAATCTGCCAGGAATCCATAGCCTGTGAAATGTCAGCTCCATTCCACAGAGCCGGCTTTTACCCGGCTCTTACCCGGCTTTTACCCGGCTCTTACCCGGCTTTTACCCGGCTCTTACCCGGCTCTTACCCGGCTCGTACGTCAGGGGGCTTTAGGCAGAACCTCAGAATAACTTCATTTTTGTGGACTCCGAGGAAGGAGAAGACAATGAAACGGTCAGCTCTACCCCAAAAACAGTATTATTATGTAAATATGGACATGCAAAAAAAATGTGATATCTTTGTCAAAGCACAACAATCCCAGCCTCTGTATACAATTTTTGGGAAATTCCTTGAGTCCTCTCTACATGTACCAGTGGCAGTTTTGCATAAGGTAAGCATCCATCTCCTTGCAGGTGCGCTGAGACCCTAAGGCATTCCCATCTGTCCTTGCACTCTCTCTTTTGTTCCCTCCACAAGTGTCATCTAATACTGATGTTTGGCCTCTTTCAGAGATGCCTTGAACAGGACAGTGACCCAGCAATGCATGCAGAAGACAACTTCAGCCCCATTTTGCCTTGTGCATGCCCCCAGCTGAATACTCACAAGGTGTACAGTTTCATATAGACAAATGAGAGAGTTAAGATTAGAAATGTAATAATATTACTGTAGAGTAATCAGATAATGCTTGTCAGGAAGGACACCTTGAGCTAATTCAGGTTTTACAAAGTACTTTAAAACTGACAGGTTCCTGTGCTTGGTGAAATAGTTCAGTTTTTGTGCTTTGACTGGTTTGTTTCCTTGATTGAATAACTCATCCAGCTGTTTCACATTAATATTAGTGAGACATGCATAATTATAGAAGTCTGACCAATCAGCACACAGCAAGAACTCAAGTGGTAAAGTGAAATCCACAGGTGCGTTCTCCGAAACCTTGTTAACCCTGTGTCATTCGTAAGGTATACCTTGAGCTGAACCTTAATGTTTCAATGTGTTCCCCGAAAGGTTCTTTACAAACTATAACTTTTTTTGTAAGGTTGCCTTGCACCACTCCTAGCTATCACTTATCGATGTTGTCAGCTTTCTCCGCTAATGCTGCCCCCCAGTTTTCGGTCGCACGCCTCTGTAATCAGCAGTTGCACCTAATACCATCTCAAGCTGTTAAGCAATATGTACTCTAAGAATTCAACAACTGTAACTGACTAATAATGTTAATAACAACACAACATTATAGAGTGTGTCTTCATGCAAAGAATAAAATTGCACATTGCACATTACGATGGATGCAATGAACGACTATTGAACATCTACTTGCCTGTTAAATTATATTTTCCAAAATTATATCAGGGGTAAAATGGTTAGGAGTTAGGAGAAAATTTAATAACGTGTGGATTTCTCAGCCACATTTGTACCTCATTCCCTCAGTTTCCTTCTTTTTAATAGCCTTGCTCACTCACTTGGAAGCTCATACACATTACAACATCATGAACAGGGATGTTCATATTTCCTAACTCAATCTGGTGCCACCACCTTGGACAGCGGCTAGTTACATCGCACTAAAGAAGTTACACCTCAAGCAACCAGTTTAGGGAACAGACACAGGACAGTGAAGGACTTAAGAAAGGTTCCCATTCAAGTCATTGTAACACGGTAAGAGACACCGCTATTGGAGAACTCACTCCAGGTAATTTTAATTGAAATGGTAGTTTACAAATTGTGTCCTCACAGACATGGATTATGTGGTCACCCTATATTACTGCAAACCTATTGGCAGTTTTTCAGGGCTTGCACAATAGTGGCTGTTATCTGAGAATGCCTCTGCCATTAGTATAATTCCAGGACAGAAAAGAGAATCTGCAGATGCATGCATTAAATCTAAGAACAAACTATGAATATGCATGAATTTATATTGCACTGAACAAACTGCCAATCACCATAAACCCACAATTTCAATTGAAGGAGAATTGCTGACAAGTGTTGTGGTGACTCAGTGGTTATCGCTACTGCCTTTTACCTCCAGGGTTAAGGGTTCCAATCTCACCCCACTTTTTATATAGCAGCTGCATGTTTTTCTCTGTTTTATGTTTGGTTTCCTCCTACAGAGCAAAGACGTGTAGAGACGTTAACTGGTGTCTCCGAACTGACCCTAGTATATGTACCCTGCAATGGAATTAAGAATGCAATAGAACAGGTGTGTCGATCTTTCAACTGGCCGAAAATGCTATCAATATACCATATATATTCACCTGGCATATACAGTAGGTCAGGCAATGACTATAATAACCAGATATCTATAATTAAATGTCTGAATTACATTTGTTCATATAGCATAAAATGTCTTATGCTTGTTTACAGTTAACGCCGTACTTCCAGAAGACGCCAAGGAAAGAACATGCATGACTCCCACCCACTTCACCCTGCTCTATTCCTGTCCACACCCCCACAAACCTATCGACACCCCCACAAATATTTTGACATGCCCAGTACTCCAGCCTGCAGAGACCTATACTTTGTCATATTATCCCAGTGAATCTGATCTGTGTTACCGATTGAAGGACAGATGGATGCATTTTAACTCGTGAGATTGTAATTTCTAAAAAGCTTTTTAGCATTGGTCTGTTAGACCAGGGGCTCTCCTGTCTGTCTATCCAAATTACCCATTCAAATCATGCCCCCAAGTTCTCCATACAGTGTCCCAGATCTGACATTGTCACAGCATACCGCTCTTCATAGCTCTCTATCATTTATCCTGTGTGATATGTGACATTCGCCTAAATCCACCAGCAACATTCGACTTCCTGGTGGCGCAAACAAGAGACAGAAGCATTACAGGGCCCAGGATGGGAGCTTAAAATCAGGTTAGCCGGCTGGCGTGTCATTTCTGACCTTCACTGCCTTCCTGTATCACAGCTCCCTGCAGTCTTTTTCTCCCTGGGGAAGAGAGTCAAACAACGAGGTGCAGCTAGACCCAGATGTCAAGGCTGCAGTCAGAGGAAGGACAGATAAAAGGATATACTCTACTAAACATTATTTTGGGTACTTTTTAAATTTTTCCATGTTTTGCATCTTTATAAAATAAAGTGTGGGCTTTCCCAACTCCAAACAAACCAGTGTAAATCAGTGTACTTCATAATTGGGATTTACTTAAACCCAAAATTCTCATAAATACTTACTTTTTCTGTTAATGCTGTTGCGATTTTTGCACATGAACTGACTGAAGATATTTTCTAATGTGAAAACTGAAGAGTGCAGAAGATCCATATGTTGAGCCCTATGCGTTATGGGAACACTCCACTCTTAATTGGTTAAAGACTTTTTGGAAATGACAGACTACTACAGTTATGAAAATTCTATTAAAATAAATCTGTATATGTTTTACAGATGCCAGGGGTTTCTCATTAAATCTGTCAGGTTATATTGCAAGACTTTTATATAAATGCAGTAAAAATCACATTGAAAATTCCATAATTTATTGAAAATAATGTAATACATTTTCATACTTTCTGTTAATCACATTTTTCCTCCTGGGCTTCTTCAATAAAACAAATAAAACATATTATTAAATGTCCAAATTCTGCTGTGTATCAAAAAGTTAGACGTGATGAGATTTCATCTGCCAGTAGTCACTGCGGGCTTACAGACACATTTGCGTGAATTAAATTTTCCGGCTGCTTGTATCTCTCTGCAGTGGCCCTGGAAGCCTGAGCTCCCCTTCACATACAGTAACTCCTGGCAGTTTTGCGAGAAGCACTTTGTTCTCTCGCTCGATTCTTGTCCAATAGAGAATGGGCTGATATGTCCAAGCTCTTGATTAGGCACGTTGTCTGTGTCAGGTTAAAGGAATGCAGTGGTCTAATAATACATTTCTCTATAGGCAGTAAGGCACCAGTGCGCCTGCTGTGGAAGAATATTGTTGTGTATCAGTTCAATGCAACCTAAGCAATCGGAAAGTCTTCGGCACTTTCCTCAAGTTTAATATAACACCATAAGTAAGTAAGTAAGTAATAATTAATTGTTTATGATATCTCCGCAACTCAAAATGTATAATTCTGGCATTTAGGATAATTAAATTTTAGGTCAGTTTGTAAGAGAAACTAAACAAATCACCAATAGCAGTGGCTGCTGCACACAGTGCAGTAAACGAACAACGCATGTTTAACTCTGTAAGTTGTAAATCTACTGCATTCTTGAATCTGAGCTCCGTGTCTATCCCATTACTGCCTTTCATATCGCGGCATAATTCCTCTTGGACCTCCACCCAGCTCAGCAGGGGCCTGGGCCCTCCACTCATCTTCCTGAGAAGTTAGGTATTACTTGCCAAACTTCAGCATCAGGATTGCAGTGTGTCTCCTTATGCCGCCAATCAATAAATCCTACAACAATATCATCTCCATGAATCTTACTGGGAAAAAAAGTATTTTATTTTATTTTTATTTTTATTGTGCTGCAAGGTAAGAAATCCATAAATACCTTTTTTTATCTAGAAGATGTCTTCTCTGTGTGACAGACAGGGGCCCCATGTAGGGGGGAGTCAGGATGATTCCAAGGGCCCCTTGCATTAAAAAAATTAAAAATTAGTTTGGTTTGGGGGCCCAATATGATATGCATTCATGGGGCCCAAACCCTCTAGCAGCATCCGGGGTCACAGGTAGGACAGGCAGTTACTGGCTGGTCAGTAATTCAGTGGACTAAGCCTCTGCTATGTGTGAATGGATGTTTGTTGGTCTCAGTTCAGGTCTCAGTAGTCATATGTGTGCGGGCAAGACCCTGAACGGCCAGCTCCAGGAGGGCTGCATGCTGGCTGACCCTGCGCTGTCACCCCCAGCTAGCTCTTACCTGCATATGTGTCTCATGGAGTGCAGGACAGGGCAGGCAAAAAGCGAATTTCACCACAGGGATTAAGAAAAGTGTAATTCTATTCAGATTTAACTGTGGGGAATTCCACACCACAGCTACTTCTTATGAGAATCGACTGCCCATATACTGTAGGCCTTACCAAACAGGCCATTTGGGAGGGGGGAGGAAAAAGCCAGGGTTGCACTAATTTGTTTATTTATTTATTTTTTTATCACAGTGTCCATAACCCGTCTGTGTACTCAGGCCCCGTAAATCATCTCCACACCGGGGATTTCCAGGACAGACTGAGGCTGCAGACTAACCCCTCTGTCTCTCACCCCCGGCTCCATGCCTCGCTGTATTTCCTCCCGCATTTCCCAATCCAGTCCTCGGGGACCTGTAGCCGGTCCACATTTTAACCACTTCTAGCTCCTTGTCAGACAGTCCACATTTTTGCTAGCTGAGAGGGAGCAAAAATGTGAACTGTCTGGGGGTCCCCGAGGACCGGATCCAGAGTAACGTAACGCCCCAGTTTCTGGATCCTATTCGCTTGCCGACAACTTCCATGGCTGTTCCATGATATTACCATTTTACTCCCCCGAAATAGTACCAGCCATAGATTCACTTACATGAAATGCAAAAAGAATGTTTCAGCGTTTCTATGTGAGGCAGTTCAGTAGAGGGTCATCACTAAGGTGTATAATGTGTGAACAATGCTGTTGCATCATTACAGGTTTTATACAGTTTTACTCAGACTGCTGCGGTCATTTCAGCATGTTATTTCATGCATACGGTGCGTAATTACTGCATGTTCAGTTCAGCTTCCAGCCGAGCTGGAATACTTATTGTGCTGGGCTACGGCGTGGGTGGGAGCGGCTGCTGGTCCAAGGCAGGGATTGAGGGCCTGGGGAGAGAACACCTGTCCACCTGTCAGAGGCCTGGCTTTGTCAGTGCTCTTCCAATGAGAAGGAGTCATGTTGAGCTGCCAGAAGGACGCAGGAGAACCAAGGACCACAGTCAGTGTTTCTGCTCCCTCTGCCAAAGGTTTACATAACATTGAAGGCTGAACAAGGGCCTCGTTCCCAGAAATCCTACGTTAACCAACGTCAACATCAACTTCCATTTAACGTGCAATTACACACATAATACAGAACCCCCACGTACTGTACACTTTTTTCAAAAATACTGGGCCTGAAACATTGTCCATTGCACTCAGTTTTATGTAATTGATAGTCACCTGACAATGATGCTGCAGCCTGGCTTTTCTCACTACTGCTTTATTTATTCCTGGTTTATTCCCTTATATTTTTATTTTTTGTCCGTTTTTCTTCTGTTTTACGTTTTCCTTCTCCCCCTCTCATTTATTAATATTTGTGTGGTACATGTGTGTTGCACATGTCATTGTGTGACGATTATCTGAGTCTCTCCTCAAGTCGTTCATTATGCAGATGTCTCTGCCATACTCTGCATATGACAAACAAAGACTTGACTAAATGGCCAATTAAATTCTGCTTCTGCTATAATAAAACAAGTAGATCATTGGACCAGAAGAAACACTGGAAATAAGAAAATCAGTTTCATAAATGGTTCCTCTACAAGAGTGTCTTCATGAATGAGATGCAGTTATATTTAACTGTGGTTACAATATGTCGACTGTCTTCTGTCTTGCTAAAACAACGAAATACAATATATTGTGCATTGACAGTATTTGCACTTGCAGGAAACCTGCCCAGCAATACTGCCATAATACTTCCCAAAATATTCATGTTGTTGTATATTTAAATGCAACATTTATTTATCTTTTTTTATTTTTTATAACATAAGCATGAGTGAAGGCATACAATATTTAATTTAAACAGTACCATTTGCATACTTTACTAGAAATGTTTATGTTAATATTTATCAGAGAAGAAACATCTCAAGCTCATCAGTCCATAGTTCAGGGAAACAGAGTCTGTTTACCCTGAAGAACAGCTGCTTATGATGATATGAAAATAGACCAGTACAATAGGCTACAAAGGTGTTTCCTTTGTGACAGCGTTTACATTGGTATAGAAATCTCTTCTGTGTTTAAAATTGGATGTATATTTTATAATTTATAATCAACCAAAACCTGTCCTTTAAAATTCTATTAGTCATTGTAAATAAATAATGACTTATTAGTCTGATATAAAAACAACAAACTCAAAATAGACTTGAATGCTGATGTATACATATAGGAACGGACATATTGTATGCTTTCTGACTGATGTATGAAACAAGGTTCCTATCACTGTAACATTTATATTCATGTCTCCCTGCTAAATCGGTAGCTATTCTTCAGTTAAGAAATTAAGTAATTAATTTGACATTCGTATTGAACTGCAAACCCACAAACCTTTAAATCATTTCTCTGATTTTGCAATTCTTATTCAACTGACTACAATGACATTTTTATAAAGTACCACAATAAAATGGAATATAGTTTGAAAAGTTCTCCGTATAAAAATGAAAATGATAAGAAACACGCATATATGTGACAGCAATAATAACAATTAAGATAAAAATATGTTTCATTTCTCTTTCTGCTTCGCCTGCTCATCCCCCTGGTTATTCCTGTCTGTGGCTCTTTCAGCTGCTCGCTTTGCAACACTGTGCCTGATTAGGGGCGTCTGCCCTCACTGAACACTAGAGTCATCCCAAAGTCGCCTTTCAAACAGTGCAAGGGCTCAGGGAAGCTGCTTTGAGTCACTAAAGATTTGACCTGTGAGACTACAGAAGAAGTCTGGCTTCATTATGAAGGTTGTTCCTTAGGCAGATATGCCATCACAGTCATTAAAATACAGGAGTAATGAATTACTATTTATAATATGAAATACTACACCAATATATTCACAGACAGTCATTTCTTTTAGACGATTAAAAGATTAAAGCAATACAGTCGTAAGTAACATCACTGACATCGTTTTATACTTTAGGTTGATGTCTTCTCAGAGATTTTATATTAGAATATATTAGGAGTGAAACTTTGAGTTTTACTGTTGAAGCTAGCGTAGCTGATACCTAAGATGCCCCTTCACAACTATCCCCCCCCCTCTTACAGGATCCAAGGGGTTCCTGTCAATGATGAAGCTGTGTCACTTCATGAGCTTCCAGGTGTCTGTGGGTTATTGATGGGCAGAGGCAGAGGACCCCATCTGTCCCCATCATTCCTTCACCTCTGAAAGTGAAAGAGGGTATTATGCCAAAATCAGGACGAGGGCAACTGACAGCATAACTGACATTGTAGTGCAAAATAGCCAAACACTATCCCAAGTGGAATCAATGTGAGGAAAAAATACAATTACTTTTAATGTCATTCGTCCGGTGTAAGCATTTTTTGTATCAAGCAATCAAATGCTTTTCTTTCCTCCATTGCTTGTGGCACGTAATTAATCAAGATTAAAAATAAACGTTGGCACGTTCCCCCAAAATGTTTATTTTATTAATTAGCTTGTAGAGGCAGCTAATTAACATGCCAGTATAGTCTGGGCTTTAAATACAGAGTGTTAATTTCAGTGTAAATTGCACAGATACTGAATCATCAAGAGAGTTTGATCTTATGCAGCAAAGCCCGCCTGCCTGTCCCTGCTTAGCCCACTTACCGTATGCCAGGGGATCTTTAAATCACTCATTTGAGTACTTTACCGCCTGCAGGCAGCTTAAAGGGCAGTTTTATAGTAAACCAATTTTCAGTGCCTGTGAATTTCCCAATCACTTAATCAGCTGCAGGGATAAAAGCTACAATTAGCATTGACTAAACAAACACTGTTGTGCAGTATTACATCTGAGTTACCCACCACCACCCATTATTTTGTGTCCTCTTAGCATCTCTGAGTTTCCACTTTGGCAAAACTACAGCACAGTACAAAGATGACTGTAAAAGACTTAAAAACATTTTACAAATAAAAAACTACAATTACAAATTACATTTTACAAATAAACTATTTACAAATTTGGAAAACAAATGCAGATAAACACTCCCCCATTTCATAAGAATAACCATAGTGCCTCTTCAATTCCTTTTGAAAAGAGATTTTAATTTAAATTCATCATCTGTTCTCCCTCCTTTCTCGAAGCTTATGGTGTCTCTTGGCATTGGTCAATGTGATGATTTTTTTCCCCGGTCAGCATGTGGCCTGGTCACAGTTCTAGCAGCGAGGCTAAAGGGCATGACACGTCAGGTGCTGAATTTTGCTGACGAAATCACATATGCTGAGTGGAGCTTAATAAACTGGGGAATTAAAAGGCGAACACCTTGTAATATTAATTTCCACTGACATCTTTTCATTTGGTGATGCACAGACGTGAAATTTGCCATGAAGGCATTGCAAATGACTCTGCTAGGAAGCGGTGCAGCAAACTAATCAGAATAATTAGACATGCTTTAATGTGTCAGAGCCTTGCTCACTGCTACTATACTAACTTTTCTTTCTTCTTACTCAATGTACCACCTTTGCCTAAGGAAATGCTGTATTGTAATGCAGGACAATTGTGCTTTCTTAATGTGTTCAATGTCAATTGATTTTCTTTATAAACAGTTTGTCTAGTATTTTAAGAAGAAAGCTTAGTGGAAAGCATGTCCAATAATAATTAAAAGAATTTTAAATTAATGTTACGAATGCAACTGTATTACAAAAATTACAATATGTTTATTATTATTTACGTAAGGAAATCACATTGAATGTGAGCTATATACATTGTTCTTCTCTTTGAGGAGTTCCTGCTTAATTATGAGGACACACCCATCTGATGTCCATTCATCACTTCACCCTAATCCAAATACAGAACAATTACTTACTCAGCCAGTCAGTATTGGTACATTACTTTGTACATTTTTAGCAGTACTTTACATGAAAAAAACACAGTATTGGTTCTTAGAGTATGTGTGTATATGATCTTAAACCATCATTCAATTCCATGTAGTTTGTGTCACATAAAAATTTTCAATGACAGGTATCTAAACTAGAATCCTACACTTTGTTTTAGAGAGGAACTGAAAATATAATGGGATGGTGATGAATTCTGCAAACAGGACTGCATTTAATCACCTAGAGTTAGTTCATTATGGTTGTCTATTCTGCCTTTACTCTCAGGCCATTAAATTCATACAACTGGAAGAAACATCTGATCCCCGTGGCCACTGTACAGTATAGTCAGTGATGGTATAGAAAATGTGCCATAAAATTAGTGCGTATGGTCTGGAAATCCATTATATTGATCTTAAGCCCACCACCTGTACCCCTCATTTGAGTAAGGTTACAACAATAAACAATCATGTGTGTGTGTGTGTGTGTGTGTGTGTAGTTTGTGGGTACATTGTGGGGACAAAACCTGTCATATTGATGTTGTGGACATCATTTTTCCATCCCCACACGGGTGGATGGAAAATTTTGTTAATATCTGTGACTGCAATCAAAAAAATGAAAATGTGAGTGGCTGAGGAGACTGTCACTTACGAGCACAATTATAGACATCAGGGCGTTTGCACTCCGCATCAGTCTCCAGGGCCAGTGGTGAAGGTGACCGAGACCTTACTCATGCTGGGTCTACATTCCCGTAGCTGTAGCTATAACTGGACCTATGTACATGCTAACACCCGATGGTCTACACACAGCGTGTGAACAGTGCCTAAATGCATAAGGGATCCTCAGTACAGATATCTGTTACCAAAACAGCAGGAAATAATGAACATATACCATGGTTTATAGGTGACAGAATTAAGCATATGCATTATAAAAAAATGGAAGATGGAATATAACAGATCTGATATTTTAAAAATTAAATGTGAAGGTGTATAATGTCACCGCTCGATCGGGGAGCGGTGCCTGAGCGCTTGCGGCGCGAGGAAGGCATGACTCGCAGACAGAGCTTCCAGGGAATACGGGGTTTATTACGGGGTAAATGCCACGTAGCACGACAAGACACCACAATACGCCACAATGACAGATCTCGGGTAAGTAACTCAGACGCGGACTAAATACACAAGACTGACAGCAAGCTAATCAGGACACAGAGGAATACACTCAAACGGATGGACCACAGGTGATTTCAATCGGGATTTGCACACGAGGAGCGAGGGGGGCGTGGCACACACGAGGCTGGGACGGACGGAGCGTGAGATATGAATGTTCATTGTGCCTTGTATACGTTTTGTGAGTGAGAGGTTTAATGTCAAATGTGCAAATTGCTGCCTCCTGCAGGTCCCCTGAGCCTAAAAGTCCTTTAATGAACCTTGGCCAAGTTTCATGATCTTATCTCAAAGTTCACACAATCATTTTTAAACAAAGCAAAAAGAAAAACAACTATTTAAAATTTCCATAGACGACAGTCCTGTATGATGGCGTTAAGATATTACACTGCACCTTTACATTGATACAGCCGTTTCCCTTTACTTTACTTACAACATAAAATGCAGTTACGTCAATGTGTGATGCTCTACTTACTAAATCTCTGTAAAGTGCATTGGGACACATATCCGGGGAAAAATGAAGTGAATTAAAGTGAAGTCTGTTTTATGCATGTCTCTACCAAACAGGTGTATGCCTATTCTCTGCAACAAGTTTAGAATAAACGTTATGTTTATCTACCAGGGATTTCTTGAGCAATGGCATATTCTGCAGTGTGCATTACCAGCTGCTCCATGTATAACAGAGTGAATAGAGCAGCGTATATCTCAGGCATACCTTGTCCTGTTGCCGAAGTTCCCATACTGTTATTACCATTTATCTTGTGAATCTGCTATTCCCAAATGACTACATTCATTATGGATGTAGATTCAGTTAAATAGAAAAGCATTAACTTTAACATCTGGCAGCCACATGCAGCTCGTGCAGGGCTTTCCCCTGCTTCATGTCCTCTTCATCTTCTTGAGATAGGCTGCATACTTAGTACATTGCGACCCTGTATTACTAGATAAAGTGTGTTGGGGTGACTTTATTAACCGCTGCTGACATTTACTAAGAGCAATCCATCAAAGAGCTTTAAACATATGGAGCTGTTATTACTGATAAATCTGTGCAGATGTCATACAAGAAATTTATATATTTTCCTTATACTATATAATCAAAAATTAGTACCATTTTCCTTATACTGTATAATCAGTGTAGGACAATAGTAAAGCACCAAATCCATCCAGTGCAGAGTCACAAGGAAAAGCAATAATATTCTCTCTATGTTCACATCAGTTCTGTGTAATTTCGCAGTTAGCACTTAAACACTCCAGACTGAATGTGACCCTGTGCATCCATAAGAGGACATGGATGGATGGATGGATGGACATTCAAATCAGGTCACCATCTAAAAAAGACTGCCGAAGAGAGCACTTCAAGCCAAAATGAACCAAATTCCTTGCTTGTACTTTTATTTACGTATTAAAGTCCTGTGTCGAAAAGCAGCTTCCTTTATCTGCTATGTTTCAGCCTTTAGCAAATGCTCCTCAAAATGAATAAACGTGTACTTCTGAAAAACTTAAATTAGATTTTAAGAAGTACTCACTCTTAACACTGTATTATATTGCCTCTCAGCCAGAATATATAAATTAGTTTTTAATGTCACAGAGGCCCTGATTCAATCCAGTTCAATGAAGGCTGTAGTAATTCAGCCAGTCTAATAAAGATATTGCAGAATTTCAGCCTTGGAAAGGATGATAAATGGAAGAGTTTTTCCTCATTCCTTATATATTGCTTGGATTCCTAAACAAGAATATTATTAAAAAATTTAAATCCCTAAGCTCAACAACTGAGACTTGCGGAACAAATCTGAGTGTTTAATCCAAAAGATTCTTAAAAAAGAAATATTGTAGGAATGACAGAAAGACATGGGAATGACTTATTCTGAGAAATAGGCAAACTCAGAATCTTTGAATGAAACGCATTGTCAGTAGCTGATATTTGGTAACGCTTCATATTAAGTGCACCTTCATAATGCATTCATTATGCGTTCATAGAACATTCAGTGCACCTTCATAATGCATTCAAAGAACATTCATAAGCAGCATGCAAGTACACCTTAACATCTTAATATCCCTTAACAGCTTCAATATACATTAATAACAAACATTATACAGTCAGGTCCATAAATATTGGGACATCGACACAATGCTAACAGTTTTGGCTCTATACACCACCACAATGGATATCAAATGAAACGAACAAGATGTGCTTTAACTGCAGACTGTCAGCTTT
>JABFEB020000104.1:25334112-25354275 GCA_019775895.2 Stomatorhinus ivindoensis | reverse complement strand
AAGAATATGAATAATTCCCCGCGACACAGAAGGTGTGCATCTCCCTGCCACCTCTTTGCCACTTTTCAGCCTTGACTCAATGTATTTTCTTTACCTCTTGGGAAATCTGTGCAGCATCTCAGCATTTTCACATTCTTAGCAACATCTCTGTAATGCCGACACATGTAATACCCTATTTGAGTAGCCTGTAGGGTGGCTCAAAACTGCACTGCATGTATTCGATTGCCTCTGAACACTGCATCAAAACCTACTGCTGTCCAAAGCAATAAAACACTGGGACATTTCACTAGAAATGTTAAATATTTTGTTACACAACACATATATATGATATGTAAACTGAATCAGCAATTATCAGGCTTTCATTAGGGGTGCAGTTTAATCTTGTACAGAACCATCCATCAATCTTCAAATCGCTTATCAAACAAAGGGTTGTGGGAATATAGGACCAGCAACCTACAAATTACCAACCTTGTGTTACATCTCCCCCTACTGTAATTGCTGACATATATCAACACAATATATGAAATCTCAACACAATATATGAAAAACGGTACCATGTCAACCACGTTAAATGTTTGAATGTATTAACAAGTTTGACAATGACGAAGCTTTAAATGCACGTAACTTGTAAAATAAAATACCCATATATATCCTTAGTGGACACTTTAGGTTAATCTGACACAGCCACACTTACTTGAAACAATTTTTTACATCGTAGTGTTAATTTAAATAAGAGGCTCGGAGACTCACTATTAACAATATATACCATACAATTCAACTTATGGGTAGATTTCCTCCACATAACATCTCTAGCCAATGAATGAACTAGATGTTTCTTTTAAATATTTAAACTAACAGTAATGTGATTTAGATTTGTTCCAATTTATGTTTTTTTTTTTCAGGAAAGAATTATTAACGTAAATCCGAGGATGGCTGTAAATTTGGTCATAGTAGTATAATAATGCATGCTGCACTACAAACTATTAAAATTATAATTCTTGTGTCTGTTTAAAACTATTCAACCATGATTTACCGTTTTTAATATTTTGTATTGCACTAAGTAATGTAATGTAACACCGTCTTTTGTTGTACCCCCTTTCCTCCTTGGGGTGGAGTGTTAGCTCTGAGCCTAGAGCTCTATACCAGTGAGTGGAAGGTTACTGGTTCAAATCCAGTGAGTAATTCTACTCCGTTGGGCCCTTAACCTGCAATTGCTTCATCCGGAGTATGATGTTAATCTACATCTAGCCCTGTGAGCAGGTCCTCTAACAGGGAATAAATTGGGGTTTTGTGGCAGGGTTGGCACTCCAGCCACTGGGGGGAAAAAACCTCACACTGGTCCATTCAGACTAGTGTGGTGCTGAGGTCTCACCCCCCACATGGTAATACTCAGGTTCTCATCCCTGAGGTGATGGGTGTGGCAACACACTGTAATCAGTGCATGCTCCTTACTGCTCTCTTCCTCCTAACGACACTGTTTGTAGGAGAGATTCAATATTAAAACGCTTAAGGTAATTATGGGGACAGTGATATTTTTTACCAGTAGGTGGCAGTACAATCTAACCACACTCATGCTAAACGGAAACACTCTTGCCCACACTTGAAGTGATGACCAAGCAAAGATTCGAGCGTTGAGGTTGCAAAGCCTCTGCTATGAAAAATACTCTCGAGGAAACAGTGGTGCAATTTGTCCCTGGACTAAGGGTCTGTTAAAACACCCAGCAAAGGGGAACAGAGAAAATCTTGACGTGCTTAACAGGGGGATGCACAAGTGTGTACACCTGGATGTACAAGTGTAAGCATAACTAAGATGATGAGTTTTCTCCATCCTTCCATCCATCCATCTTCCATCTTTTCATGCGGGACAAGGGGGATCTGCTGCCCACGCGACACGGCGTAAACGCCACATGACTAGCAAAAGCAAGGCCTGAACCCTCTCTCCTGGAGGTGCGAGAACATTCCCATTGAGCTACCATGTCACTGCAAATCGTGGGAATGCAACAGAGAAATTACAACATCATGTCTGCAGATTTATTCCAAATGAAACTGAATTGTCTATCCGTGTTAAGCACCTATTCAGATGGTACAACAGGGGGGAAAACGCTGGGACCTGCAAGCTTTTGATCACAAGTTATGTTCCTAATGACAATCTTTTCCTGGCCCGGGGCTTGACGCAAGCTGGCTGACATGTGAACTAATTCCAGCACAGGAGAAAATTCTTCCGCCAAAGAATAGCTCTCCAAAAAGAAATGTATATAAAAAACAATAAATCATACTTTTTTAAGCAGACAAATCCTATGTTTATTTTCATTAAAAATTACAACATTTGTCATACCCGCCACTCAATGGAATTAACAGATAGAAAAATTTTTTTTTAAAAAGAGCAGAGATGGAAATTATTTTTGAAAGGAATATTTTGAAAACCTGGAAGCCATTTGCCAGGTCCAGGTATAAATTCTGTCACCTCGTGGTGAAGCGCCCAATCAGCCTGAGGCGTACAGATGGGATGTCACTCAGAACGGCGATTGCTCCCTGCCCCGGCAAGTTTGCGATGAGGTCCTGAGGGTTAGGAGCGCTTCTGGGAGACACAGCGGAAGCCCAGGTTGGAGGACGAGCTGTCAGCAGTATTCTGGCTTCGGGCTGCGCACCTGTATCTGTAGCAGTAAGACTGTAGAGAGAAAAGGAGAAGGAGGTTTCCTGAAAAGGACATGCTGTACAAAACTGAGCACTAAACATGGAAAAGACTCTTCAACTCGGTCACAAGGCCATGTGCCACTTAACGCTAAACTGACCTCATAATACAAGCTAAAATGAATGGACAACAAGTTTAGAGATAAAAGCTTTGTGCACTTAAAGTGCTTGTTTGAGAAAGGCCATCACATCGCCATAGCAACCGAAGGTATAACACTGATTGGAGAGCAGTGGATAATACTCCCTCTGTTGGTGCTTTGGAGGGATAGCGGAAATAACCTTGGACCCAGGCTTGTCTCCTAGCAACAGTTTCAGCAGGATTTATTTTGTATCCCTGGATTTAAAAGGTGGCAAGTTATTAGTAAATCAGACATTACTTTAAGTAAAATTTTGAGAGCATAATAAGATTTAAAAAAAAAAAAGATTCTACTGTTGACCTTAATATTTATGTCTTTGTCAAGGCAGCAAGCATTAAACCAATCTGATAGTAGTAGGAAATAGATTGGGGGGGGGGGGGGAGACAGCAGACGCAGAGTTGGAGTGAGAAATAGCAAGAGGACTGAGCACAGGGTCAGAAAGACTGAACATTTCCCATAGGGCCAAGGAGTCTCTACCGTTAAAGTGCAGTTCATCAGGGTTCCGTGTGTACCCTTACAACTTACACGCTCTATGCCTGAGAACCTACCGCACGCTTAAGAATGCCCCTGGAGAGTATGTTTCAGGCCGCATTCAAACTCTGACGGAACACGCTCCTTAATGGTCCACTAGATTTATCCAGATGCGGCAACTATTAACTTAAATATACATTGCCTTGAGTTAAATAAGCAAAATCTAATAAGTTACACAATTAACAGATGTCTTAAAACTTCTACTGTGAGAGAGAAAGAAGGTTTAGACTATTTAACTTTTGCCTCGATAGCAAAAACATGCAAAACAGGCAGTCACATGATATGGTTTATGCCCTGCGACGAACTGGCGTGACTGCCCTGTATCCCCTACGATAAGCTCCAAGACTCTGCACTCGATGAGCGAAAAGTAATGGAAGCATCTTAAAAGCTGACTTTAGACAGTCCCAGGATGATGAGAGAGTCGTGTACAATAACAGAGACATGAAAATGAAAAGTTTGAATTGAATAAATCATAATTTCAAATGCAGTTACAAAGGTTAGGAGTTAACTTTCAGTACGGGTCGTCGTCGACTTACGACCTATGCGGCTTACAACTGATCAACTTCACGACCGTTCCGAGACCGCAGATATGTGGCCACAACCGCGTCACCTCTGGCAGCGGAGTGCGTGACAGTTTCTGCCCCAACTGTTGGCAGCATTGAACTAAGAAAATGGTGACAAAAAAAAAAACAACCAATATGAGTTATAGATAATTTTATTATACAGTATTGCACATACTATACTATACTCAGGGGTGCACTATATAGCATATGCATTTATCGTATGAAGCATAAAACGTGTGATAATTTCTTGTAGCAGCGCAAGTGTGTATTTTGTACTTCTTTCGCGGTATAAAGGTTAAAATCGTAAGTCGACGATGACCTGCACTTTGATATGTGTATCCAAGGTGACTGGAGTCTGCAAAAGGTTTCGAAGAGGATAAAAAGTGCTCAAATGCCAGGTACATCGATCACTTAAACTACAGAATTTTTTTTATGTGATAACGGGAACAATTTGAAAAACCTTGGAGAAGGAAGAGTGCTGCAAATTGTTAGAGGGGAACAGACAGATATTTAACAGGACAGTCACTAAATACCACAAAAGTACGGCTTAAATAAGACGACAGAACTAAACCAGTAACGCTGTGATCCGTTCTCAACAAAAATTTATATTGAGAGCCTCACAATGATGAAATTTATGGAAGGGCTGCTATTTATAAGCTCATGCACAGATGATGCATAGGCATCCAAGTCATTGGGTCATTAGCTCCGCTGCTTTCTGTGCATAGTCATACAATAATCAAAGAATATGAGGAATATTCTAGAACAGTAATGCCCCCGTAAGCACTGCTAGATATATTTAAGTGTCTCCATCACCAGGATGAAATCCACCACCTTTTATAACTCCCACCCCCATTACCAAATTTAAATATCACTTACTGTAAGTTTTATGGTTAAAATACCCACGGAGGGTTAAGAGCACAGGGAATGACGATTTCTACCTTCCTGAAACAACTGGATAATTTTCTTCTTGAAAAATGGTTTAATATCTCACTAGGCACAATTCGGGGCTTTTAAAACAGCATTCCTGAAGCTGTTATGAAGGCAAAGGTTAGCCTTAATCCATGTTAGGTCAATGCTATGAACTTCTTGTTAGGTGATTCTGTTATTTTGTCTATCCCCTGCAAAATGCTGGAGGCTGAAGCACAATCAGAGCATATTCCACAAAGCATGATACTTTCATTAGCCAGATAACTTAAGCCAAATGTAAGGATTGTCCGATAGGAATGTCACTTGCCTATAGGACAGTTTTCACATTTGGCTTAAGTCTCCCATCTAACCAGGAAATCCTGCTTTGTGGAATACCCCCCAAGTAGTGTCCATAAGAGAATGCAGAAGGAAAAAAATATGTGATACTCAGTCTGGAGATTTTCCAGGACCAACAACACTGCCGACCACAGTAATGGACAGCTTTAAATTCCACAACGCTTTTACAGAAGATGTTTTTGGACTAAGCATGACATATTTCACAGAGGAAAGGCAAAATCTCACAAACTGAACCATGAGAACCTCAAAAGCTGACAAGGAAAGGAGGTCCAAGACCTCCTTTTTTTTAAAATGATGCTGATAATCATTAAAGGGCAAAAACTGACTGCCTGAATCAACAACTCCCAGCTACTCCATATAGTTTTGCGATCATTCTACAAGTACTTAAGTTTTACCTTATGGCACATATAGGATCCTCCTTTCTTCACTTTATCATTACCCATGGTTGGGCCAGTCTGGAAAAGAACAGATCATGAGCAATCATAGTTCTCTGGTCATACAGTTAAGCAGTTAGCACCTGTAATGCTGGAAGCACACAGCTGAGGAGGAGAGTTCCAGAAAAGGAAGTCTCAGTTTTTAAAAAAAATATATATCACAATGGAGCAACATCAGATGTAAATGTATGCTCAGATTCATAATTTATGAACTGGCATGTCTTCAAACCTTAGCCATTCCCGTAAAACCATTTAAATAGATTACTTTTGTGACAAAAGAATGTTTTGGGCCTGTTTGTAGGAAAATTCCATTATTAACCAATGGATTTGGATAAATGAGAAACCCAGAGCCTTAACAAGACTGATACAACTCATTTGCAATAACAGCAATGATACAGAAGGGTGGAGAAGAAAAAAAAAAAACTTTTCAGGCTTTATCCGGTTCTGACAAACCCAATATCAGAGCCAGTGCTATCAAAAGACCCGTAAGTCTGAGTCAGAGGAACAGCCGTGTCTGAAAGAATATGCTGCTTCCTTAAAAAGACAGTCCGTAAAGTGGAAAATTCTTCACCGCCTTTGACGCCAGTGACAACAATCTTAACATCCAGTGATCGTACACTAATATGGAAAGTAAAGGAGGGCTGTAATTTTAGCACGTTTTTTTAAACCAACGTTTCAGACTGTCAGTAAGGAAAGCATAAGTGATCCCATATAAAGAAACAAAACGAATGTCATCTTGTTACATTCTTAGGTGTGAACCACAAATACGGACAGGGAGCTCTAAAGGTTGGGGATGCAGCCACCAAACTTTGTTTACTAAGTAGCCTTTAGTGCATTTTACCCACAAGGAAGCTCATATAATGCAATTTACACATCTCTGTGATGTCGTTATGATTTTAATGCCCACATAGCATTTCCTTGTGAGGTGTTAACGAAAGTTGCTGCTACATTTGCACTATATATTCATTAGTTACATATATACTTCAGGTAGTTCCTTGTAACAGAAATAGAAAGCAGAGGGTTTTCTTTCACTTTTAGTTTCATACAGGAACCAGAAAATGTGAAAAGGCCATGTTACCATATTTTGTGCGACGAAGACACATTTTTGTATGGTATTGTAGCAATTTAATGACTTCGGTAGGCGCTGTATTATTACAATGGATTATTTGCTGAGACCATGTGTAGCCATTCAATGACTTTCACACTAACTTTTCTTTTCTATTCTTTTTTTGTCTTTTAAAAGCGAATTTAATGTCTTTTCCATAAACGTGCTCTTCTTTCTGCCTTTGTAAAGCCCCTTGAATTGCCTTGTGTCTGCATTGTGCTATACAAATAACCTTGCCTCACCTAACTCACAACTAATCAGCATCTAATATTCTATTCTCTCTTTTTTTTTACACATCTCTTGTGACAAGTTCACTCCCTCCACAAACTTCCTTCTTCCCAACTTGGACGTTTCCTTTCAGCTCAGCTGGTTCCTCTGCCATCCCCATGAGTATCTGCTTGCTATCTTCTCTGCTCCAGACTGGAGTATACATACGCAAAGTCAAAATAATCTAAACTGATGGTCTCCTCTATTGTCACTATATCTATATTCAGCAGTTAATAACACTTCCAACCAAAGCACCTGTTCACTGCTGATATCAAGCCATTTCTTTTTGTTTTCAAGCTTCTTTTTTCCATCCCCATCCCTAAACGTTCCCGCCTGACTGACTGCATCTATCCCTTTGTATTCTGCACACAAACAACACAACTCCTTAACAATACCCCTTTCAGCCCTCTTCAGTCCTAATAAATTGCGTTCCCATCTATTCCCAGTGTTTCTCTTCTGCTCAGTACCACTTATGTTTCCGAATTCTCTTCAATCAACCATTATAGACAGGGATTGTCTACAATAGAATACACCCCTGATTATAGACCGCTATGATATCCCAACAGGTACTTCCACTATGTTTGAGCAAACAACATGCAGAAGGTTGTTCTGATGAAATACCAACTGGTTTTGCTGCAGGTCTGCACATTACAGTGGGACTAGTCTTATACAGAACATAATAACTAATGATCCAAGGCCTTGGCCTATTTTGTCTAGACTACTATAGCGCTGTGTTGGACAGCTTCCTGGTCTAAGCCAGCAGCTCCCAAAAACGCATCCAAAATTCCTCCGTGCATCATCAATCTCCCAAAATATGTCCACGTCTCTCCTCTCCCTGCTTTCCTTTATTAGCCTGGTCACCAATCACCAAATTCAAAAAGCTCTGCGGTTGATAAACAGGACGCCCAGTTTTAATGTTTATACTCTTTCAAACTTGAATTAGCATCTACATAAAACATATAAATGATTAGGTCAGATAACTGAATGTCATGGTTTGAAGAAGCCGTATTTCCTGCAATAATTTAAGGTGCAGAAAGTGCTACTTTTGACAGCTGCGCTCTTTTAAATACATCAGATTAGTAGAAGGTACAAGCTGTCCTTACAGGATTGTGTAGCTCATCTGTGGTGTGATGTATGTTCCACCAGTCTGCTGTCCATTCCCAAGCATTTCCCACCATATTATACAGCCCATAACCATTGACAGGAAATGATGTCACCTATAAGTGAGAAAGACGCATTTCAATACTTACAGATACACATTATTGGGGGGGGGGGGGGGGATGCGGGAGTTGAAGCTATGAAGTTGCACCATAAAACATTTGCTGATGTACTTTTCTTGTTGTTCCAATAAGGACTGTAAGTTATTGGACCCCTCCCTGACACTGGGCACTGCATATTCAAGACTATAAAAGAGTGTCTGAACATGGGTAGGAAATGTGTTGTGAAGAATATTTGTTACAAATGTTTCATTTAACAAATTACTGAAATTACGGTAGCAAGTGCTAACTGATACCAACTTGAAACCCTTTCATTTTAAAACCGTATAAATAACAACAAAAGGCTTCCTGCACAAATACTATGGCCCCATTGCTGCTTGTTCCATAGCATCACTGCAATTCGTTTTGCATCCGAAAAAACCGCTGAACTGCTGTAGTGTTATTGGCCGATTCTGTTCAGCGATGGCATGTGACACTGGTGGAAAATTAAAAAAAAAAAAATTGAAATGTTTCTTACCGGAGCGGTTTTTGTGTAGCCGTCCTGCCCTGTGTTGTGGTTTGGAAACTCTCCCTGCCACAGGTTGGCATAATGCTGTCCTTTGGGATTTAATTTGTTACCCCAGGGAAAAATCCTACAAAAATAATTGGTTATGAGTAACCAAAAAGAAAAGCCAACCCCTTTAATGACTAATTACAACACTACTTCAGCCACATGCTTCATCCAGAATGGTACAGCTTCTCCTATAGCATGAAAACTACCCAATACACTTTGCTACCTAAGATAGATGTTCCTGAACATTACACATCATATGCACACATCACTCAGGTACAAATCTATACATTCGTATTTTGGAAACGTCTAGGGACTAAACATATACAAGAATGAATTAGCTTGGCATAACTCAAAGATCCTAAGCTGAAGCTTAGAGCGTTGCCTCTCCCCGACTGGAAATCGTAAAGGAAAACTTTGACCATTGTTTGTGTGCATGCAGCAAACAGCAGCTCAGGGTACCAGGCCTTCTTATAGAAAGTGGACAAAGTGCTTTAAAGTGTCTGCTAATAGGCCCTGGTCCTACTGAGAGGCTTCAATTCATACATGGGGAATGATGAAGGTACACAGAGAAGTTTGATTGGAATGAATGGCCTAAATCCAAGTACTGAACTGTCATTACGTGAGTTACGGACTGTCCATTATAAACGCCACGCTCGAACAGCAGGATATTCATCACACCACAGCACCCCAAGCTAAAGGTCAATTATTCAGAGGTGGATCGTTCAGGTGTAGAAAGTACAAATACAAACCCAGGTTCTGTTTCAACCAAACTGCCGAGTAAAAAGAGTCACAGTCAGAGTTCTCAACTGGTTGGCAGAAGCAAAACCTTGGTCTGGATTTGTACTTTCTGGACATGAACTTTCTACTTCTGCAATTATTCACTGTTTGGTTGTGTCAGAGACTCTTAAACAATTGGGTGAAAAGAGGGGATCTGCTCTTGCGGAAGCTGTCTGGCTGAAGCTTTCATACATAAATGAAGCACACCACTGAAAATCCTTCTCCCATGTGTCAAGGGAGGCAGGTGACACTGAGTCTGAATAGACTATGGTCTAGGCCCCAGTCCTCCCAGTGGCTACAAGGGGCTGCTGCCAGAAGGAAGCTGGTGCCTGTTATGGTGTTAAGCCTAAAATCTGCTGGTAGACAACAGATGACCGAAAGAAGTACTGAGGTGGGACATTGTGGATTCTGGCATTGTCATAGAAGAGTGAACCAACAGTGTGTGGGTTTGTTGGAATATGAAAACGGTCTACATGTACTTTGTTGAGAAAGAATGACTATGTGATGCAGATGCTGGAATATAGGATACTGGGGCCACAGGTACATGCTGTTTGACCTCTGTATGAATGCAGCAGTAGATGTGCCCACATACATCAAAGGCAATATTTTTAGAAGAGCGCATTTCAAATGTTTCACATGACATCAATTCCACACTGAATAAACATTACCCAGGAAGCTATTCTTTACCAGCTGCCTCTCAAATCTCAAAGTACACCTACCCCTCTTCTCTATGCTCACCCAGCCGCCTCGCATTTCCTAAAAACAACACAACTTTATCAACCAGATAAAGCCAACCATCCTGCTTTATGTCACGTATCCGTTTTCACAGAACTGGCAGTTAAAGCAGCGAATCCACAGAAAGGAAGCCGTCATAGGAGTCGCTGTGTCCATGAATGACCGGCCAAAAGAAAACCAGCACTCCGCTTCCCCTATTGCCTGAGTGGATTCCTCTTCCATCCACCGATTTCGGCAGAGCCCTGCAGCTCCACCAATGAACGGATGATATATGGCCGGAGTAAGCCGTAAAGCAGCTGGCAACAGCAGTAAAACAAAGAAGCTCACATCTGCCTTCCCTGACATGAAACAGGTTGACTGAGGAAAGTGGCTTTTCAACTGCTCCGTTCAGGCATCATTTCAGGCAGCACAATCTAGAAGCTAGTTTGAATTATTCAGCATATTAACAATATGCTCTCATCTAGTCCCAGGCCTGTCACACACACACACACACACACACACACACACACACTATTGAATTCATATTTTTGTGGGGAATCTCCACTTACTTCGATTGGAAAAAACTATGACAATCTTTACCCCTACCCAGCCCTAACCATAACCATAAGTACCCAAACAAAATACAAGACTTTTGGCATTTTTATTTCTCTGATTGCACTCACACATTTTTTAATAAAACTGAGTTTCCCCTTGTAGGGGGAGAAAAAAAAGTCACCACAACAACAAAATACCAGGTTATCATCACATTGTGGGGTCCCTATAATTAAATATATAATGTACATAGCCCACACACACACACAGACACACACACAGACACACAGACACAGACGTACCTGTCCTTCAAACCCCCACGACAGGCACACTCCCATTCTGCTTCAGTGGGCAGTCGCTTCCCTTTCCACGTACAATAAGCCACAGCGTCGTTCCAAGACACATGCAGCACAGGATGATCCAGCCTGTAGCAGTCAGAGGACAACGGCACAAGCAGTGACTCAGCGTTTCATGGGGAACGCTGCACCTGCACCGGGGCAGAGAATTCAGAAGAACAGAGCAGAGAAGGGATGATTCACACAGCATGGAGAATGGAGAACAAAGGAGGACGATCCCAACAAGGAGGACAGTGGAAGACAAAAGAGGAAGAGTAAATGTATGTACATGATGTATTATAATTTGTTACCAACATTTATTATCATTGATCAATATCTACGATTTCACAATAGAAAAAAACAATACGTATATTTCAAGTTACAAAACACAGCAAAGGAAATCATGGCAATGAAATATAAAACTAATCGTTTGAGGCAAATTATAATTTAATTACAGGACAATAATGAGACAATAGAACAGAGCTGACCGCAGGAAACTGCGTTCAGCAAAGAGGAGGTTCATCACGTAAGCGCTCCTACATGAGAGTGGTCATGGCTATTCTTGCATATCAATGGAGGCTACATGCTCAATGGTGCAGCTTTGTACAGCAGCCTTTGACCTGCCTATGAAAACAGGGTGTAGCGGCAGGTAAATGGTTACGGCGAAGCCCTGCGGGGCCGCCTGACCTGCCAACGATGTCCGAGTCGGGGCCTTCTGGGTGCCTCCAGTCTGCTCCTCGGACGGGAAGCCACCAAGGTGCAGCGGCCACCTGAAACCCAAAGAGAGAGAGGGTGTCTGTACCCAGAGTTCAGCTCGCACTCACAGGGTCTGACACAGGAAAGACCTCAGGCAGTAACATGTCAATAAGAAGGATTTCCTAAAAAAAAATAAAAAATCAATAATGACATACATGCCCCTCCCACTTGCACTGGGGAGGTCACCGCAGCCCTGCCACCCTACAGTGTAAGGCACAAGGCTGGGGTACACACAAGATGGCATCCAATCAGAAGAGGTGCACATGCACACATAAAGATAAACACACACACAAACACACACACGCATATGCACACACATACGTACTCACATGCACGCAAAACATGCAAACATGCGCACACACACAAAAATAAACAACTTTGCAAAATTGACACCAACTTGGACACACATCAACAGAGCGACACACCCAGTCACACATCAACAGAGCGACACACCCAGTCACACATCAACAGAGCGACACACCCACACACCTACAGAGCGACACACCCACACACCTACAGAGCGACACATCAACAGAGCGACACACCCACACATCAACAGAGTGACACACCCAGTCACACGCCCACAGGACCACAGAGTAGAAGTGAGGCAACCCACTGAGGTACTGTGCCAACTACAGACAGGAAACACCAGTCATCATTATTTCTGACTAACGTAATTAATGATTAATTCTAACATGATTTTTGCATTTATTAAGGCATTTCCACCCCCAAATTTTGCTGTTAAGTGATATTTAATTGTATCAGCAATTAGCAACAATTTCACCAATCAAATGGCATTTCTACACAAACAAGCCACTATGACATTAACAGCTAAACAATGTGCAAAAAACATGGAAGAGGGAACAGCTTTACAGGAAATATATCTATAGACATACAGAGGCTCGTGTGCTAGAGGGAATTCACAACCACAGAGGAATTTCTCCTCTAACGGTGGCAGACAAAGGTAGGTTGCACTTAGGGACAGTGAAACAGCTTTCTGCTATACAGAAAACCAATGTGGGAAATGTAGCTCAAGCTGGACTCAAGGTCCAAAACTTTCTAACATCTAAAGAAGGAGGCGCACCTGCACATTCCCGGGCCATGATGTTGATTCTAAAATGTTGAAAAAGAACTCTTTTGTTACATAGACAGGGACACTGCCTGTCATCAGTGGCAGCAGTGTTCAATTGCAAATCCACTGGGATGGGCAGTTCCATGTATTATAATTTAATGAAATTATTATTACATTACACAGGAATCATCCTGGAAATGTTTTTTGTAGAATTCGGTGTTATCTTCTCAAAACAAAATACTGTGTCTGGTAACTCTATTTACACAACATTTCATTCTTAAAGTTTATGCGATTGCCACAATTGAATCCTTTAATAATTCTAAGAGGACATTAGAGTTTTTGTGGGCATTTCCAGAGTAGTACCATTCCTACAGCTTTGACCTTTCTTTTGTATGCATATCATATTACATTTTACTGGCTAATAATGTCTCTTTTTCATAAACAGCTCTACTTTTTCTGCAGCCAGACATTCACGAGCAGTTTGTGACTCAGCTACAGGAAATACAGAATGTAACACTGAACTAAAATAGAGCATGGAAAATGGAAGCACAGTTTATGCAAATGGCTGCCGCAGGGCTGCAGAGCACATGTGCCTTTCTGTGCAGCTCTATTCACAGCGACATGCAAAGTATTTACATTCATTCTGCAGACACTTTCGCCCAAAGCGGTGCACAAGTGTGGAAAACTTGCGGTCAGAGGACAGGGTCTCCCAGCGTTCAGCTCCCCTGGAGCAGCTGGGTCTTGATCAGTGACTGAACGTTGATGCGATTACCAGCCTTGAGGTGTAAAGCCCCCACAGGGATGAAACAATAAGACATGACAGCCGAGAGCCGCAGAGGAGCCTTCATGTCGTTAACCTTAATCACTCCAGCAGAAATTGAAGCACAAATTGAAGGAAGGGTGTAAACCAGGGGTGGCCAATGTTATCCGCAAAGGGCCGGTGTGTTTGCGGGTTTTCACTGCAACTCCCTAATTTGATTACTAATTAGAGGACTGACTGGCTGAAGAGTCCTCACACCTGGGTTTGAACAGCTGACCTACAGGTTATACCAAAAACCTGCATACACACTGGCCCTTTGCGGGTAAGATTGGCCACCCCTGATGTAAACAGTAACTGCAGGCCACTGCATGACTGTGCAGTGATCAGTGGACAATGTGAGCAGTATTTTAAAGGAAAATGAGAGGGAATAAAACATTACTTGTATATCAACAGATTAGAATCAGTACCACAATAGCAATGGTCTTACAAGTCTGTTTAGTTATCTCTTTGTGCAACTTGTGACTGCAGACAAACACTTACAGTAAGAATACTTCCATTTACCGAACCAAAGTGAGATCTAATATTACTTACTGTACATACTGTGCCGTAAATTACAATATGATCCAGTAAGAATAAAATGTCTGATATAAGAATAATAAATGCTGGGGTCACTACTGAATGCGAATTATATTTCAACACATGCTTTGGTAATAATTCTACATACTACATTATTGGATCTACAAATATCCAACTATCAGGAGGAAGCCAAACCCCACTCATCACTAAATGGAGGAAGGTTGTTGATATACAGTAGCCACCAGCATGGAGACAAGTCCTGTTTCCATTGAAACCGTGTCTCCACAAGGCAGTTTTAACAGCAGCTTCTACCTTTCAAGGATTCCTGCTGGACACGACTTCAGGACACCTACGCGGTCCTTACAGATGTTTATAAATGGCAGCTTTAGAACCAAAACAAAGGCAGTTTTACACGGACTGATTTGTTGAAAACAGCTAAAAGCCTAGAGGAACTGATGGAAAAATTGGTCCTGTGCCAGTGTTGTGTAACCGATATCAGTGAGGTCTTGGAAATCAGACTTACTGGGGGATTTTGAAGCACTGCATCTATACCCAGCAACAGTTGCTATGCAGTTCGAAATTATTTTGTAACACATGGAGGTGTTGATTTCTTTTGTTTTATGTGCCTTGAGAGCAGTGTGTATTGTAACTGGATATTCAAATAGGTTACAGTAACTGGACTACATTGTAAATACCCTGATATAGGTGAGCACGGGGTCAAGGATAATGCCACACAATTTAGCAATAGAATGGGAACACATTCAAGGACAATACTGCCCATAAGAGATATGTGATATGCTTCACATATCTAGCACAGTTCTGTGGGTTCTAGATGTGGGCCCATAAAAATGTGTCCTTTCTTTAAAAGAAAGAAAGAAAAAAACAATGTATTGTTGTGCAACTCATCAGTTTGAAAACCACTTAGTAATACCCGTCAAATACACCCCTGACTTTTCAAACAGTTAACCTTAAAATAATAATACATTTTTTAATCCTCCTACCTCTTTTGTACTTCCTCAGTTGTATTAATCATTGATCTTATGAAATGATAAAAAACTCACACCCACTATAAAGGATAATAATCGTGAAATTGCCTTGGATTGTTTTAAAATAGCAATTGTTTGTTTTGCAATTAATTTAACGAGCATCATCTGGTTTTTATTTCCAAAGTAATGGGATGGAGCAAATGAAATGATTGTGGGATTCCTGTTTAGAGCTCCATAACAAGCAGCACTGCCTTAACACTGCACAAAACCATAGATGTCATATCCCACAGAATCAGAAAAAGAGTAGAATATGAAGTGAAGCAGTAGCATATTAACATGCATACAAAAAATTGCAAGTTGGGATCAAATTCCAGAATAGTCCCTATATTTTACAAGGCAATTAGTCAGAGCTTCAAGATCACTGGGGGATTCAACTGATTTAATACATCATATATTATCATCACATTTAAGAATTCATAACAGCATTCTTGCCGTCTAATTAGATCTTAAAGGAATTTAACAAGACCTCTTCTTTTGGGAGGCAAATATCAGACAATAATCAGCACCATCTGACACAAAGATTATACAAACATTTAGCAAAATCTTCCTGCATTTCGTTTTCAAAGCCTTGGTGGTAAATGCCTGCTGGTTTGGGAGCGAGCAGAAAGTGCAGATTCTGTGTAAAATGAGTGACCGACTCATACTTGTGTAGGTGGATTTGGAATCAACTACAGAGAAAGGATGTATGCTGAGACTGTAAGGGGTATGCAACAAAAACAGATTTTAGGAAAAGGATGAGAATATTTATCTGCTCTAATATACAATAGTCAGCCCATAGCATGTACCGATTCCAGATTAGGTACCATCTCATAATCACATATGTGTGCATGCACACACATTTACACTTGCACCTCCAGATCCGAAGTGAATGTGAATGCAAGTTGGTGACCTGGTGTTCTGTTCCCCGCTACAGCGGTGTTTAACGGTGCAAAGTTCCACAAAGACTCACTGTTTACATTTCATCTGAATGACTTCATGGCTACACTTCAAAAAAACCTGTCTGTGTTTTAACTGTTACAGACGTTTCTACTGTCCACCTACCATAAAGAACAGAGACAAAAAGACAATAAAATAAGATATAAAGTTTATAATCTCCTATATATTATGTAAAGTAAATTAATTTAAGAATGACACGATGCAGAACTTTTTTCAAGCAGTTTTCAAATCCGAAATTTTACATTGAATAAGCATGAATAACATACAAATGCAGTAGCAAAAAAATTTATAAGCAAAGACTTGAATTCTTGACTACCTACATAAAATGAGAAATACCTTGCTTATGATATTGATATTTATTTATTACATCTACATTTACATCTAATTAATGGTGTCTAAATTAGTAAGACGAATTAAATTATGGCATCAATATAGCCAAGATGTGTCAGGTGACATGTTACTATTTTTTATTTATCAATTTAGATAAATAAAGAATCACACATACTTTGTAAAATGCTTTAATTTACATGATAGAAAGATAAAACTAAAATGAAATTCATTTTCTACATGAAGCCATCATTGTTACTTAATTGATTGTTTATGTCCTTTAACATATGGCAAAGCTTAGACGCGATTTTTTTTCTGTTCCACCTACCGAATAGTCTGTTTAAGAAAAAGATTTAAAATAATAATAATAAATAATAATAAGAAGAAGAATAATAATAATAAACCAACTCACCGCCTGGGAGATTTGGCCTTTTACAGCTTCACTTAATAATCCCTCAAACACAAATGAGTCTCCAAATTTTTCTGCCTGAAAGAATAAAAAATGTGTATAGTTTCCTTTTTGGTCACTTTTAAATACCTCTAGAAAAATGGTTACTGGTTCCTTCATCCTACCTCTGTCACATAGCCAGTAGTGTTGACAAACTTCTGGAACTCCAGGTTGCTGACCTCAAAAACATCCATGTAAAAGCCATCCAGGTGGACTTTCCGCTGAGGTCCCTCCCCATCCTGTGGAATCCCAGGATTGTCTGTCCCCATAAGGAACTCCCCCGCAGGGATCCAGACCATCTAAATACAGAATGATCAAAGACAACTAAGGAGTGAATTTCTTAAGGACCTTTTTGGATTTCGTGCCTCTTTGGAGAACTTCTGCACATCACTAATGAAAAAAATCTTCCACTTGCTCAATTTAAAATCCGTCAGCATTGCGGAACCCCGTTAACACCCCAGTTACAACAATGAAGTAAAACAGCCAAGGGTTAGTCGCACCGATAAACAGAATTGCAGAAAAATGGTGGCAAAGGATACATACATACATAGATGCAACAGTATCTGAGGAAGACAGACAGTATAATAGAAGAATACCTAAACCTCATCATAAAAAAGAACAGACAACCAATTTGCCAAACGATGAGACCTAGCTTCTCTCACTGGTTCGGACAGCCATTGATAAGTACAAATCGCGTCATTCAGCTAAATCATACCTCCTTAGGTACATCGGAGATTTGTTGATGCTCTCCACTATCAATCTGATCTTCTTTTAATGCTTTTGAATATTTCGCGGCGGTCTGATCGTGCCATATATGGGTTTTTACAGTGTTTGTTCCGCCATCCCTCTGTAAAGAATTACATCCACAGCCTGGGTTGTCAGAATCCGCAACGACATTTTCTTTGTCTTCCACCGCAATGTTATCCTCTTCTATTATGTTACACCCCACAGTAACTACACAGAGAATAACAACAGCTCTGATAAACATTGTATTTTACACAAGTACCCCAACTTTACAAACATTAAGTCACTGGTGGCTTCTGCAAGAAGCCATGTTTTTCATGCAGTTCAGATCATGTGACCAGTCAGGTGGCGTTGCCTGTTTATTCCTCGTTCTCGTCACTAAATTCAGCAATTTACCCGCCACATAAATAACATAAATGAAATTAATTAAAATATTGCACGAATATTTAATTGAAAAGCGTGCTTATGAAAACGCAAAAATGTTAATGTGTACACACTCCAACTGTAACCGAACACAAAAGACTGAAACCTATTTTTTAAGTTAAAGTTAATAAAAATATTTCTGGACTCGGTCGCTTTCATTGGTTAGCAACACACAGTGCAGATCTATATCGCCAAAATAAATAACTACTTAGACGGCGTACATGCATAGTATATTCCATCTTTACTTATTATATGTTATATTGGTTTTTATATTATCGTTTTATGTTTCAGGCGCTATCCTCACCAAGTGCAGCGATCGTAGTTTTTTTCTGTAACAAAATCATTAAATTGTATTTTTATGACACAATGACAACATTTATATGTTAATTCCAGTAACAGAACTGGCATTAATTATACTGCATTTGAGTTGACTGGAGGACTTTGCCGCAGAAAACCACACTTCCCAGAAGTCAGTGTGACTATATAAGATTCCGTTGTAGGCAGGCGGCCCGGAGAGCTGATGAGCCGCTCGCTAGTGTTGGTTGTTACGGCGAAGCTGTCACATTCCCGACACTTTTTTCCCCATGGAATTTCCCACATCATGGATTTAAACGAAGAGGGAAACTTGGACGACCTTTTCTGTTAATCCCACCGCTAGCCCTACGTGCCTTATCAGTTGTTCAGGTAAACTTGCATCAAACCCTTCAATTCTTAGACGAAGCATCCAGGCTTGTCATGAGTACATTTAAACTACACCGAACTGAAGCAGTTTGTTTTTCTCGTCACAAGTTCTTCTGTGTGTTGGACAACGGGAAACAACAGATGCGTTTAAAGCAACTAGAATACTATCATGTTCTGTCCAAACGAGCATTCTAATTAAGTAATTTATGATTTCAGCATTTGCAACGAACACGGTTAAATAGTTTTCATTACATTTCCATATTGGGTATTTCCATGTTCGAGACGTATGAGAAACTCCATAATTATATTATTTCGGAATTATGTGACCATATAAGTTGTTTGGTTGGATGACTTACGCGAAGTTTCTGATGTCCGTTATATGACTGGCCACATCCATATCAATAACGTTTCTGGACACATGGTGTGATAGAGAAAGCTTACAGAGACCATCGTGTTCAGCGCGTTATGCAAGATCCCAGATCCGTATATTATTTAATGTGACTGTCAGTCTTACAATCGTGAGGTTTAACGGTGTCATTAAATTGGCTTTTTTAATTTTTCCCCCCTAAAGCGAAGGCAAGATCTTATGCTTTTGACAGGTCATAGGCTATCCCGCTCCCTCAGGCGTCTTTTTCTTCTATTTTTTTCTTTTCTTTTAAACGGCGACAATTTTCTGAGACTTTTTCTGCCATTCTTTGTAATACGCGTCTTGCAGAATGCGCAGTTGACGAGGGTGAAAAAAATCATTATTTCGCACTGTCAGCGCCTTTCAGATTACTTACGTATGTCTATCATTAGAGATCTTTGGTTTTTATAACCATTGGGAATTTCAAAAGACAGATTTGCAGCAACACGCTTTTTATTTACTGTATAACGCATTTACTTACACACGTCAGTTGTAATCTTTGTTAGTGTGTTTCTTTCTATCCTCGGTGACTTATTACATGGGAAGTTCAACAGTTCAATATTTAAACTATCGTGACCCTGACCAGGAAGATGATTAATATCTAATATGCTGGTTTATACCGACATGTACTGTTTGTGCAGTTTTACTTTTCTCTGAAACGGCGTTCTGATTGAATTTGTTCTGGATGTAAAATCTTATAATGTTTTTGTGTACAACAAACGGTTTAGGTATTTATCGGGGGGAAAAAACCGTGAATTTACTGCTTATGCATATTGGAAATTGTGCAATAATTTTCAGGGCTACATCATAATTTTGGATTAATACTTTTCGAAAGAAACACACATATAT
>JABFEB020000104.1:25297523-25333620 GCA_019775895.2 Stomatorhinus ivindoensis | reverse complement strand
TATACGTATACACATTGTGGATAGAATAAGCCATTGCTTTACTTGTAAATAAACAGCTACATAAAGGGCTGTCATGGAGTGCTATGTTATCTCTTTGTTGTGACATCCTGTATTCTATACTGTATGCACGCTGTATACTCTTAGCTTCAAAGGATGTGTCTGTTACTGTCTGTGACATAATGAGAATATAGGGTCTCACATTGTAGCGATAATTCTGTCAAACACTGATGAGTGATTCAAATAAAGGACTGAAATACTATATTTCAAGAAGGAAAAATGAAATTACAGGATTCAAAGAAAATGATTTCCTTTCCATGTCCATACGTTTCCGCTTCATGTAAGATATGGTTACTGATTGACAGTAATGTCAACTAAGTGTTTCTACACTAATCAGCAGAAGTTGAACCTTTTAGTTTTTTTAGTTTAATCCTCCCATCAGAATCTATTTTGGGTTGATGTTTTTTCCTTAAGTCTTGTGTTTGTTTGGAAGCAAGTGCATTTCCCACAATACACTGCTTGGCCACTAAAAATAATGCCTTACATGGTATTGGTTGATAATCTCAGAGATGCGCCTTTTTGAGTGTACTGTGCTTCTGCTGTGGCTTGTAGCAGTAAGCTGTGTTCTTCAACCCAGTATCTGGTTTTAATTTAGTTAAGCATAAGGTCACAGTACAATGAATGATCACGTGATTGTAGACTTGTGGTTTGGGTCTCTTGTACCTTCAACTGACTTGAGTAAATAATTATAAATAATGCATACAGTGCTTAGGTAACTAAAGAGCTCATTAACTGTTCTGTCTTACAGTTTCAAAGTAGACTAACCAATGAAGCGGTTTTATGCAAATAACACCAACGGTTTGGAACGTTAGCTTTCTGCTTGCCAGTAAGGGAAATGTAAAACTTTTGCTCTGTGGAGCGACTCTTGAGGGATATTTCTAAGTGTTGGAGATTACAGGCCCTCCTCTGTCACATGCACACGCAAAAACATATAACCCCTATCTTATTGTATTCATTACCATATACTAAATGGCATTGAAGAGCTAGTTCTAAACGCATCTGTGTTTAAAATCTTCCTTATGTGCGCCAAGGTTACAAGCCCTCAGTGTCTCTGGGTGTAACATTAATATGATCTTCATGCCTTTTCCAGACTGATACCAAGCCCGCAGAAATGTCGGACAAGATGTCAAGTTTCCTTCACATTGGAGACATCTGCTCCCTCTATGCAGAAGGCTCGACCAATGGATTCATCAGCACTTTAGGGTAAGTTTGGTTTAAACTGATTTTTGTATTAGAAAGCATGGCAAATGTAAGATGCTTGGGTTTATACTTGATGCCATACTCACTACATGAACCAGTTGTCCTGGCTTTATTTCACTCTTTTTTGAAAGGAACATATAATCTTGACACTGCACTATATCTTGACACTGCACTATATCGTCCATATGAACAGTGCAATATTCATCACTTACTGTCTGTAGCTGCACTGACATGTAGCATTGATCTTTCTCACCTGTTCCAATTTTTTGTAACACACAATAGTAGCAGTATGAACACAGTCCTGTCATAGACCTGCCCTGTCATAAAATTTGGTAATACTTTGCTTGAAGGGGCACAAATGACTTGCTGAGTTACTACTCAAGAACTAATGTAGTCCTTGCATGAGAGCAGAAGCTTGTTTGACATTTCTGCAGGCTTGGTGTTGGTCTGGAAGAGGCATATTAATGTTACAGCCGGAGATACCGAGGGCTTAGCTTGTAGACTGCTGGAAATGCAGGAACTGTCATGATTGATTAATGAATGAACATGGAATCAGTACGTAATAAATACTTTGTTTCTGGTTAATTGATGCATTAAGTAAGCGTGTACTACTACATTACTTGTGCCCCACCAAATAAAGTGTAACCTGAAATTCTGTGGTGTTATCTGATAGTTTGTGTCCATTGATCCACACAAATGAGCTGTAATCCCTGTACTCTAGACTGCCATTACTTCCTGGGGTGACTTTGGCCACACCCCTTCTGGTCTTGTTTTGATTGTACTCTTGATGCATTACATGCACTTTCTGAAGGATTAATCCTTTGAGAAAGTGAATGCTGTCGATCTGCTTTATTGAATGAGCTATATTTGGTGAATTATAGGAGAGAAAAAAAAAAATTATTATGCCTACTTTTACTCTTGGATACTTTGATCACTCACAGTAGGGCTCTTGCTGAGGTCAGAGCCGCCTCATGAGGCATTGGGCTTGTCAGTGCGGTGTATGGCCGTCGCGACTGTAAGCTAAGAAGATGTAATTAATGGAGAGGCACTAGCAAAATATGGGCAGAGGTGGAACATATTGTTTATGATGACTTAATTCATGCATGACCCTCCCACACAAGTGTGGAAGTGTCCCGGTGGAAAAATACACAAGGCATTTCAGTAACTACAGTAGATACTTTTTATAGCGTTTCAGTCAAGCTAAAGTGTGCATTTCCAAACCACTTGATTAAATTCCGACCCAGAGACTGCAATATTAATTTTGACATCTTTAATATTTTATGATTGAATTGTAGTCTGTTTTGCACTCGCCTAAGCAGAAACATTAGCACACAGAGCCATGAGTTTTAAATATTTGGAGGCAGTGGAATCAATACCTTGCTCCTCTTTACTTTACACTGGGTACTGAGAGGACACTGTAGATTTAGGCTGTCCGCGGGCCAAGTCAAAAAGTTCAAAATGGTAGTTCTGATTAATTAAAACTACCATGCTGATGTATAATCTTCCCTGACCACAAAATAATTTCCTGGTTTATTAAAATGAATCATTAAGGTATTAGAGGAAGTAAGACCTTTCACTTGTGCGGCTCAGCGGGCTAGGCCTGTGAACGCCTTTCACTTGTGCGGCTCAGCGGGCTAGGCCTGTGAACGCCTTTCACTTGTGCGGCTCAGCGGGCTAGGCCTGTGAACGCCTTTCACTTGTGCGGCTCAGCGGGCTAGGCTTGTGTGCCTGTGATCAGAAGGCTGTCTGTTTGAACCTGACCTCAGCAGAAGAGCCACAAATCCATGGGTCCTTAGGCAGGGCCCATGAGGCCCAGCTCCCTGGGTGCCCCAAGGTGGCTGCCACTGCAGACGAGAGCAAGCTCACAGCATGGAGACCAAGATGCGGCAAAGCGACTGTAGAATTTCCACATGGATTATCACAAAATATCACCAATTCTATTCTATTAATAGCTGAAGGGTGGTCGCACTGGGGGAAGTATGATTCCCTGGGCATGAAATTACTGATGCAGCTGACCGTCCCTAAAAGATGTGTGGCATATCTTCAATGGAATTCATTTAGTCCTGTAAATGTGTGGGGTGTGTACTGTACTTCGAGATGGGAGTGTCTACTTTGGCAACCCAGCCATACTATATGGTTTTAAAAAGGCAGAAATAGCAGACTGCACTAGTTTTTATTTTTTTATTGAAATTGTTACTAAGCTGACGTTTAACTGTATTCTGATTACATTCCTGAGAGTCACACAAATGCATTAATCTTGGGATTGCTTGTTTTTTTGTTTGTTTTGATGGGTTTATTTACTGCTTTCCTGCATTACAGTGGAGGACATGGGGTGTGCTTATGACCTCTCTGGGAATAGAAATGCCGACCGTAGTCTTCTTTGTCTTGCAAATTGATGAGAACATATCATTGAGGGCCCTTGTTAATTCTGCCATATCTGATTACAGTTACTGTTTGAATGAGTGACTGTTGAAGGTGCTTGCATGTGTCACTCAAAGCATCGTACACATCTGTTTTGCCAGCTTTTTTTTCATGCAAATGTGAAACGTGCATTCAGCACTCAGAAGGTAAGGAAACTCAAATAACGAAGGCTTCCTAAACTACAGTTGAACGAAAAGAATCTGCCCCATAATGTACCTGTGATGGAAGGTGATGTGAAAATACAAACTCAGACACACGCTGGTCTCTGTCAATTCACGGAATATATTCTTGACATCGTTTTCCTATTCAGGGAAGCAAACTGTGTGAGCCAGGTTTCAAATCTAGCATCTTGAGTGCCATGCAAAATTTGGCAGGAAAATAATTAAGACTGAAATAGAATTTGATGTCCTGTGGGAGGTTATATTTAGCCACTGAAAGCCTGTAAGCAGGAATATTCATCCACCCACCAACGTTAAAGTTCTTGGTTTGTTCATTGTTCTGCAATGGATGCATTTAAGTAAGCAAAACTTTCAACTAAATATTTAGGGTCTTTCCCCGTCCTTGCAGGCTATTTGTAGCATGCCTTCCTTTGGTGATGACTGGTTTATAAAAAAAAAATTAAATAAACACAGTGCCCTTCGAAAGTATTTGTGTGTGTGTGTGTGTGTGTGACTAACCATAAAACTCCTGTTGTATACTTTTCCCATTTCAGTTTATTAAACCTCCTAAACTCTAGTGACCTGTTAAATTTTATAGTCTGCAACTCCATTCAGCTTTGCCTCCATTGTCTAATCTAACTATTTTATTAATGTGTGAGTGCAGAGTGCAGTACCTGGAGCAAGTTTAATTTCATTAAACATGCAGCTTTCAAACAGAAGTAGTGTGTTGAGAACATCGCAGAGACGTATTTATAATGTATTATTGTGTAAAGTCACTTAGCATGCCATGTTTTTCAAGATGCTTGGGGCAGTCGAGTTCATAAAATAAGCCGTATGAGAGGCCAATAACATCCCGCACAGACATCATGCACCGATCAGCCATAACATTAAAGCCACTGATAGGTGAAGTGACTTATATTGATTATCTCATTACAATGGCACGTGAAGGGTGCCATTATATGGTAGGCATGTGACTAGTTAGTTCTTGAAGTTATTGTGCTGGAAGCAGGAAAAATAGGCAAACGTATGGATATGAATGGTTTTGACAAGGGCCAAATAGTGATTGCTAGGCAGCTGGTCCAGAGCATCTCCAAAACGGCAGGTCTGTGTGGGCATTGCAAAGAGTTGTCGACTTGGCTTCCAAATTCCCCAGATCTCAATCTGATTGAGCATTTATGGGTTGTGTAGAAGTACGCTCCATGGAGGGCCCACCTCTCTACTTACAGGACTTAAACAATCTGATGTTAACGTTTTGGTGCCAGCAGCCTCTGGATACCTTCTCATGTTTGGCGGTGTGCATGCCTGGATGGGCCAGAGATGTCGTGGCATGAGGGTGACCTATACAATATTCAGCAGGTGATTTTAATGTAATGGCCGATCTTTATACAATGTTTGCCTTTCGCACTGAGGCAAAGGTATACTTCACAAAGGGAAACTGGGCATGAGAACATACTATTCAATATGACGAGCAGCCAATTCGGTAACTGCGAATATCAGTCTAATGTTTTAGCTGGCAAAGCACTTTAACTGACATTTACCCCACAGCCTATTGAAGCACTTTTTATATTCTAAGGCAATGTTTGTCAGTGAGCAGCCTTGACCCCCTTTTATCTTTCAGCTGACACAATGGCCACTGTGTATCAGACAGGTGGCATATCAGTGTTCTTTGTGGCCAGGGGCAATGTAAAGAAATCTTTATTTAAATGAGTGGCTCATTGAGTCTTTATGGGGTGGGGGGGCTGAGGACTAACTGCAACTCCAGGCTTACTGTATGATCACCTATTGGTAGGATATAGATTTTGATTGACAGGTGATATTCAAAAATGTTTTTCTTTGATCTGCTTTGCATTTCTTCTTGCAGACTTGTAGATGACCGATGTGTGGTACAGCCAGATACAGGAGACCTCAGTAATCCTCCCAAGAAGTTTCGAGGTATGGACAATGATCCTACTGAGTGTAATGGTGCTAAAACATCATTTGGTATGCCTTTATATGTTCTGTACAATTGCTAAAGTTTGGTGTTTTTAAATCATGATAGAATGAAATCTCTCAGGTTTCACTCTATGATGAATTCTCTATTTATTTTTTATACTTTTTAACACTGTTTGTAATACTCAGGACATAGATTCAGGGGCATTGTTTGAATTATAGTGCTCTGGCATATGCTTTTGAAATTTAGATACATATTATTTTGTTAGGTTTAATTTTTATTACTATCATTTATTTACTTCAGCAATTTTACTGAGCTAAAATCCGTGGTGGGAATTATCTGACACCTCCTTTTTTGATTGTGATTATGATGCAGTGTTATAAATTTTTTTAATTTTACATATTTATTTTTAGTGTGCAAATAGACAGTTCTTAGGTCTTGTTATTCAGACACATTAGGCAGCAAAGTTCCAGAACCTGGTTTGCTCCACCACATCTCTCTTTTTGCACTTCCACAAAACTTCCTTGTTAGCGCTGGTCCTTGCGGTCAACCAATCAGCAAGCTACTGCTGTACGCTCCCCAATAGTTAGTGTTGAATGAAACGTACCTATTCTGTAGTAAGTACTAGAAAGTGTCATGGAATTGCCTCGGAGGCACTACAAATCACCTGCAGTGTGAACACGACAAAAGCCCCTGGTTCCAGAAAATAGTTCCAGTGTTGTGAAAGTGCCTATTGACAATCACGCCACTTAGTGCGAGTCGTGAGTCTGGCACTTATTTTGGGGGTTGTGGGCTAAAAAGTTTGAAAACCCATGAACTATGAGCTATACCATAGTTACCCTGATGCGATTTGGCATCTCATGAGCTGCACCATAGTTACTGATGCAGCTTAGCTTCCTGTGAGCTGTACCATAGTCATCCTGATAGTTATTATATTTAAACTTGAGAGATGAAGTCAGAAAGCTGATGGTTCACAAAAGTAGTGAAATTTATAGCATATTATTTGTGAATGTAGCCTTCTCAGTAATTGAGTCTTTGGAGAAAGCAGAACAGCTTTTGGCATCTTGTACAGTATGCTGTTCCAGTAGGAGATAATGCATGTTTTTGACAGCAGTCCCTTGACAATGTAACTGCACCTATATAAAGATTGACTAAACTTTGCAGTCAAGATTTATTTTTATACTTTCTCTACATCACTGTAGACTGCACCTTGTGGTCATTATACACCCTACATCATGCAAAATTTGAGTTTAAACCCTTTATTTATCCATTGTTTACGCAGACGAAAAACAAAGAAAAACAAACAAGTGTTCTCTACCTCCCCTTTATACAATAATGTCAAAATTTAGTTTATATATAAAACTTATCCCACACCAGCCAGAAGTTGCAGTCTAAATATATAGCCATCTTCTCCCTGCTTAGCCAGTACGTAAGCAGCCTGGAGCTGCCTAAGGCGGCATAGGGCACACGGGCAGAGAGCCTCTTCGGGGGACGGGGCGATCGCAAGGCATACACTCCCACACTGCGGGCAGTGCGTCTGGCTGTAAGTGGATTGTGGGGTAAACCGGATCCCCAAACCTGCAGGTCTGATGCGTCAACCCACTGAGCCACTGTGGCACCAGTCTTCCGAACCGAAACCTGTAATTATATTTAAATCAGGGATTTATAATTATGCATTATGCACAACTGCCTCTTGTTATAGAATACAATCACAGGAAATTCCAAAAATACACCAACAGGCGGGGTTAAAAGTATATTGGTTCTTCCACACAGCTGTGATTCGTAACTTGATCAAGCGAATACCTATGACATCGTGCCTAGGGACATATATAAAATTCTTTCGGGATCACAATAATGAAAACTGCTGAACATGCTGATGTTTCACAAAGAATGGATACGGTCTGGTGGGAATGGAAGTCTGAAGGAAAGGCAGCTGCGGAAGGAATCGCAAACTTATGATGACTGTGCATCGATTCGAGATGCAAAATAGAAGAGCCTTCCACTTAGCGACTGTAAATGTCAGTGATCAGCTTCGGCACCCTATCGTATTTCCTTTATATTAGGTGTTACTGCTCTCTCTACTTAAGGCTACAGATTTACTTTATGTAAACATTCTGGCCAGAATATCCATCCATCTTCCATAACTGCTTATACAGTACCGAGTTACGGGGAGCCTGCAGCCCGTCCCACGAAACAGAGGGCAAAGGGTGCTTCTGCTGCGGGTGCCAGTCCACCGCATAGCACATACGCTGTATGCTGCCACATCGGGTAATTTACAAGCAGCCAGTCGCCTAGCCACATGTTTTTAACCATGTGAGGTGAGGAAACTGGAATATCGCAGGGAGCGCGTGCAAACTCCTCACATGCGCCGTAGCCCGGGAGTCGTGCGGCTGCCCCGCCTCTCCTCCAGTTAAAACCGGTACTCAAATATAATCAATGGCTAATTAGTCTGAGTCTCTTTTGTAGATTCTATTTCACTGTTTATTGTTTTGGGACCCGTTTTCTGGACATACCATTCATTCTTGTGCCTTTTCCAAGCCACCCTCCCCCTAACACAACCGCTAACACCCCCACTTTTTTGGATAGCTGTTTGAAAAGTTACTCAAAGGAAGCTGATGCTCAGTCTGGCCAGAGTACGCTTGTCGGACATCTTCCACAGCAAGTCGCCTTGGCCCCCCGCCAAGCAAGCAGGGGGTCAGAAGGCCTTTATGGGGGGAAGTATGTGTGCAATTTCCTTCTAATGTAAGCAGTACTGACTGCGCAAGGAACCCTCATGCACTCATTCAGCATGGCTGTGAAAGGGATTTCACATGTGGCTTTGGGTAGCCAGTAAAGAAGTTACCCCATAAGAGCTGCAATGATATGCAGAGAATACACACACACATACGCAAGGGGTGTAATAGTACTCAGAAATCACAGTTCGGTATGTATCTCAGTTTTGAAGTCACAGTTCGCTATGTTTTCGGTACAGCAGGGGTGAGACACAGATTCGTTTCTTTATTAAACACTGGTTTACTGAACAATGTATGACCGTTTGTCTTAAAAAGTCTCTCAGTACTGCTGCAAACAAGTAAAGGAAACCTAAAATTGACTTAAAGGTAAATAAAAATAAATATTATCTGAAGTAAATGAAAAATAAAATAAATGTTCATTAAGGTCCAAATTTAGAAAACTAAATCTACCTTATCTGCTTTCAGCTTCATACTGCAACTATGTAACACAAATATTGTCTGAAAAAATACGAAACTGTACCAAGCATCCATAATGTCGCAGCATTTAAAATACCTGTGCTGAAGACTGCTTAAATTCGCATTAGCTTCCCGCATTAGGATGTATGTGCGCATGCATGCATAATGGTGCAGCTTCATCCGTCCCTTTCCGAATGTTACTCAGGGGAAAAATACAAACACACAAAGGTGCCGCATTTGTTGCATTCGTTCGGTACATATGCGCATTAAACCCAACGAACCCCACCAAAAATATGTGGTACAAATGCATGTACCATTGCAGTCCACACACGCGCACATGTGTGTATATATATATTAATATTTTATGTATGTGTATGTATATATACATAGAGTATATGTATGTGTATGTATGTATGTATGTGTATATATATATATACTTATGTATGTACTTATATTTATGTATACATTTTTTTTGTAGGATATGTCTGAGGGGTGACATGGTGGTGCAGTGGTTAGCACTATCACCTCCCACTTCAGGGACCTGGGTTTGAGTCTCCACCAGGGTTCTGTGTGTGGAGCTTGCATGTTCTCCACGTATCGTCATGGGGTTTCCTCCAGGTACTCTGGTTTTCCCCTCACAGTCCAAAGACATGCTGAGGCTAATTGGAGTTACCAGATTGCCCGTAGGTGTGCATGTGCCTGTGAGTGTGTCCTGCGATGGGTTGGTGCCCCATTCTGGGCTGTTCCATGCCTTGTGCCCATGGCTTCTGGGACAGGCTCCAGACCCACAGTGACCCTGTTGAGGATAAGCGGTTTTGAGAAATGGATGGATTTTCTGATAGTTTGTATGGAACAATCAACAGTAAAGGGACAACTGCAATTTTGATTTTCTCAATGCTTTCTAAAGGGATTATTTTGTCTCCTATTTCTTTCTTTGTTTCTTTGTAATCTGATGAACAATTTTAAGACCTTTTTTTGACTATGTTTATACTTTGACATCCTGTGCTAATGTCCCTCTGTAAAAACATATGGGCATCTCTTGGCATTGACGATCCTAAAGCTCACAGCTGTTACTTAATCATCATATGTAACAGATCATATTAAATTAGTCTCTTGCACTGGACATCACGTAATGGGCTTGGCCATGTTTTTATTCTGTGGATATCTGGAAAGCCCTAGAATATGTTTTTACAAGAAACATTTCCAATTTAAATCCTTATGGAACATACATTCATGCTAATACTGAATTTATTGTGCCTATGGACATACCAAAGTGTGCATTCATAACAAACATTTAAATGAAAATAATGATAAAAACCTGTACAATATGCTTATAATTTAGCCATGTTAAACCAACTTTTCAAACAATATTCTAAGTGTTGCAGTACGGATTAGTGGTTAACGTTGTAGGCTCATACGATTGGTCCAGTGGCTTCCTCCTTTTCTCTCTATCCGAGATCCTGTGAGTGTGTGCATATGTGCACTGGGATATTATCCTGGGTGTCCCCTTGCCTTTTGCCTTAAGGCACTGTTCCTCAACCCGGTCCTCGGGGACCCTGAGATGGTCCGGGAGCCAGGAAGGAGCAGACATGTGGACTGTCTGGCAGGGAGCTGGGAGGGAGCAGACATGTGGACTGTCTGGCAGGGAGCTGGGAGGGAGCAGACATGTGGACTGTCTAGCAGGGAGCTGGGAGGGAGCAGAAACGTGGACTGTTTGGGGGTCCCCAAGGAAAGGATTTGGAAATGCTGGCTTCGGCAGCCTGCAATAGGTTCCATGCTCAGTGCAGATCTCTGCATAATCGGCTATGGAAGATATATGGGTGGCTTTTTTTTGTAAGGTGATTAATATTGCTATTTCAATTGAAAATGCCTTCTTCCATCTTTTCTGGCCAGTGATCTCTTGTGATTCCAATTCCTTTAAGGTACTTATACTGCTAAGTTCCAAGGTTTGTAACACTTTGTGTTTTTAGCAAGAATTATCTTTTAAAAATAATAAAAATCAAAAATATACAGAGCAATCTTGATGTTACTTGTTCCTGTTCATGAGCAAGGCCTGAATAGTCAAATGTTGCACAGACAGATCACAATGAATGAAACGGCCAAATCGAGCACGTGGAGGACCGTACATTTTATTTATTTGTATGTGCTTCGATTACAGTCAGAGTTGGGTAATCCAAGTCCAGAGAATAAAAGTCCAGACCAGGATTTTGTTTCAACAAACTCGGCATAAAGTGTCAGAGTATTCAGCTGATTGGTTAAAATAAAATCCCGGTCTGGAATTTTACATTCTATACCTGAAGAACCCAGCTCTGGTTATAGTGCTTTCATGTTAGCCATACTTAGGTTGAAATGTCAATGAGTGCAAATCAAATGAACCTGACTTCTAGTTTCTTCCTCCTCCTGTGTTTGTGGCCCGACTTCTTTAGCTGCTGTGCCAACGACAGCCACGTGCACTGGCAGAGACAGGCAGAGGCACTTGGCAAGTTCGGTTGTCATGGCGTCAATGTGAAGCCTGACCTTTCGCCAGCTGAACTGCTGAATGCAAAGGAGGTGGCGTGAAGTGCCATAGCATGAAAGGCTTTGTGCTCTGAAACTGCAGCACAAAATTCTCAGCTCGACGTAGGCTTGAAACATCTTGTTCCAGATCCATATATTTGTGGTTTCCAGGACAACAGATGAGATGTCAGATGTGAAAACTGGTCATAATCTTAGTCATGTATTTTCTGTGTGTAATTTTAGAGAGGGCATAAAAATGTGTAAATGTAGGTCATGTTAAATGTTTTCATTTGATCTATAGTCTATTATGCTCTTCCTTTTCCATTGTAGTTGTGAACGTACTTCCTCAGAATTCTCTGTCGTGTCATGCATGTAACCAAAATATGCAGCGTTAAAAATTAGCTTGTTTTTAACCACTTGGGGGACTTAACCATGCTTACATAGGCTTAACACTTAATATATTTATTTAAATATACATTGGTTATATATAGTGAGAAATGGATGCACAGTAATCTTACAAACTGGTGAGCTGGAGCCGGATGTGTTGCCTGAGGAAACATTTGGGAAAATGCAGCCTGCTGGGAAAATGTAGCCTGCTGGGAAACCCCCAGCTTCATGTCACTGTTTTATATGGATGCCGCATCTCAGGGATTTATCAAGCATGTACTGTGACCTTTATCCCTCTACCTTTACTTAGCGGCTGGAGTTACATGTTTTCCTGATTCTGTCTTCTCTATTAAGTATATATTGTTTCTTGACTGTTGGCAGTAGAGGGATGTGGTTAAAATATCCACTAAAATAATATTTTGGTGGTTTTGGGGAAACCCTTCAATGAATATATTTGGCTTGTAGATTGAATGCTTAAGTCAGCTTTGTGAAAGGCAGTGCTCATCTTCACCCTAATGGTGTGCAGCGTGTTCGGAGAAGACAGCAGATCTACAGGGTGGGCCATTTATATGGATACACCTTAATAAAATGGGAATGGTTGGTGATATTCCTGTTTGTGGCACATTAGTATATGTGAGGGGGGAAACTTTTCAAGATGGGTGGTGACCATGGCGGCGATTTTGAAGTCGCCAATTTTGAATCCAACTTTTGTTTTTTCAATAGGAAGAGGGTCATGTGACACATCAAACTTATTAGGAATTTCACAAGAAAAACAATGGTGTGCTTGGTTTTAACGTAACTTTATTCTTTCATGAGTTATTTATAAGTTTCTGACCACTTGTAAAATGTGTTCAATGTGCTGCCCATTGTGTTGGATTATTAAGGTGTAGCAAATAAATGGCCCACCCTGTAGATGCAAATTTTAGTATTGAATCTGTAAACTGACGGATTACTAATAACTGCCAGATCTTTTATTCTTTTTAATTGTGTGTGTGTGTGGTGGGGGTGATAATGTGGCACTATTCTGTTCGTCTTTAATGTGAGAGTGAGAAGTCTTCCCCATTTCTTTGGCTGACGTATCTGTCTCAGTAGTGCATTTGTCATATTTTTAGTTTCATTTTGTATGAGACGGTTGTTTTGTTGGAACAATAAGTACAGTGGACTGTTCTGATCTTGTCCTTGGATCTTCAGTAGTCATCGAAACATAATAATGCATAGTGCATTGCAGTGTGTCCCCTGTGTATTGGACAGTCCAGAGTTTAGCTGCTTTCTTTTGAGGCCCAGCAGACAGTGTCGCACTGCAGCCTGTCCTCTGCCAGGTGACTGCTATTAATTTTTCCCCCCTGCTCTCTTATTGGTGTCGCACTCGGAAGCAGGAAGGAATAAGCGAGACTGTGTGCTTGTCTGTGTAACGCTTAGGGTGACAGCTGGAGGAGGGTGGTCTGATCCCCTTCATCCCTTGCTCACTCCTCTTGAGTGTGACCACTCTCCCAGCAGACAGCGACCTGTCTATCTGTACTATCACCTGAGAGCCAGAGCAGAGCCATTACGCAGTCGGACAACCAGCGACGGCCTCCTGTCCGTGAGCTGGGACCGCGGAAGAGAAGCATGCAAATGAGAGGACGTCTGTGCTACAAGCCGGCCTGCCATCCCAGGCTGATCTTTATCAGATTAAAAGCTCCTTTTTTGTACCCTTCTCAGTAGAATCTGTGTGAAAGTGTGAGATGCTGTTCTGCCTGTATGTGGAGGTGAACATGCTGTGCGTGCGTTTGTGTGCGTGTGTGTGTGTGTGTGCACGCGTGTGTGTGTGTGTGTGTGTGTGCACGCGTATGCGCGCACAGGGGCTGGGAGAGCCATTGCTGCCCGGCTGATGGGACTGACTGGCTTCCCTCTCCTTATTTGGTATCGCCGCTGCAGCTGGAGATGAAGGCAAAGGGGAAGGTTGGGCATTTTTTGTTTTTTTTTTCTTTTCTAATTTTCTTTGGGCAGCATGAATCCCTTTTTTCCCCCAGAAGAAAACAAGGGGAATATGTTTTACAAGTTGCGTGACCCTTAATAGCCCCTTTGCTACATTTTGTTCCAGTTTAAGTCTGTAGTTTTCTCTTTTGGGTAAATTGTTTTTATGTTTGTGTGTCTTATTGCAGTCAGTCTATACATTAGAGGCCTTGTGCAGACTTGGAATAAACTGGAATTATTCTTTGTTTATCCTCCAAATGATGAGTTTGCTGCCCATACTATTAAATAGGATCTATTTAAATCTACAGCCTCGTGTCTAGCATATATTTCGCTTGCTCAGTTTATGGATGTTCCTCAGAGGTTGGTTTTCTGTGAATTCTGACATATACACTTAGTTATCATTGCTTTGTTTAAGAAATGGAGAATTCTCCTGCGTAAACAGCCTTTGCAGCTCAGCAGTGTTTTGTGGTACTGACACTCAACCTACACTGTTTAAATAAATTTACTGTGAGTCACTAGGTACCCATATTAGTGAATGTGCATGTAGGTGAAGCCTTTACAACAGGGGTCCAGCAGAGTTTGTACATTTCCCTGCTCTGGTTGCCAGGTTTTGTAGGTGTGTCTGGGGGGGAGGGGAAACTGCGGGGAACAACACAGAATACCTGGTGCAGGTTTGCTGGGAGGGAGCAACAATATAGTCTTTCTGGGGGTCCCTGAGGACTGGGTTGAGAAACACTGGTGTAGAGGTTTTGTACTAATACGGTTGGCTATTTGTGTATACTGAGTGTAGGTGGGGAAAAAGATTTGCCACACATTAGTAAATACGGATGCCTCAAAGACATACTTCTAAGGGATTACACTGTTCAAAATTCTCTGTTATATAAGTTTTAGATAATTTTGGAAAGATCTGGAAATTATATATAAATTGTCTGATTTTACAGCGTGATAGAAATGATCAGAAGATTTATCTGAGAATGTCACGAAGTCAGAAATGCCTTGTTGTATTTGCAGAACACATAACATATCTGGAAATGGCCCGTTCCCTGGAGGACTGTGAAAATCCACATTTGAACTCCGGATTGACTGCTGAGCGGGCCTTATATTTTCAGCAGACCTTCGTCAGTGCTTCACCAGTTCGCAACTGGGATTTTACTTGTTTTAGCAGCACACTGGAAGAAAGGGCCCATGAAGCCCTGGAAGCTTAAGAGTTGAGTACAGATTTAAAACGAGAATTAGGCATCATGTTTTACAATAAGACGTATAGTTTTCTGAGTAATCCCAAAAAAATTGCATTTTTTCTTCTACCATTTTGCCTCCTGCTTCATTCCCATATACTGACTCATAACATGAGACCTTTTGTGTTAGTTGTTAAAAACTTCTGATTCTAATTTTTCAGAATACTGTATGTTTGAGAGTGCTGGCAACATATTTGTTGGGATTGTTCCATATGCAGTGTATGCTGACCTGTTTAGTGAGAATTTACTTTGTAGGTGTAATGTGCTTTGCACACTTTGTAGAATGCTGCAGATTATGGGCTGGACTGAAACTGACATCACATGTAAAGCTCCTCTCTGAATGTTTCCCATTATGGAAATAAAGCAAGTGAGACAGCCAGAATGCTTTGGCTTTCATACTGCCAGGCCACCCAGTGTTTCACTGTAACCCACAAAGCCACTGTTTAGTAGGACCTATGCCAGCTGCAGGTACCCAGTTATGAACCTCAACACTGGCCTATATGAACCCACACATAACAGGCCTTCAGAATTGCACAAGTGCACATATTTTTAATCTTATATATAGTTGGTCCAGTAATTTTGATATGATCACTCATTCTAAAGGTGTCTATCTGTGTATTTAGGAATAAACCACTAAATATGCAGTAGCGGTAGGCAGTACACCGGTGTCATGGTCATTACCGGTGTGATTGTCCGCCATGATATGGATTTACACTATACCGTTAACACTGTGAGAATTCAACATTTTAATTATACAACAGCCTATTTATAAAATAAGGCATTTTATTATCTTAAAAGCTCAATTTGTAATCTAAATACTTGTCCTTAAATAGTTTATGTAACCAGTTTATCGGTGTTGTGTGAATTTTCTATTAAATGCAGTTCGATGCAGTGTTGCAATACCAGATTAACAAATTCTGTAATTATCCACATTGACCTCCTGAGACCCAAGGAAAAAGTGTCCTTCAGTTTTAGCTTAATTGTGATTTTCTATGTCTTTGGAGGAAATTACATCTTTTTTCAAATATATTTTTATTTTTAATTTCGCAGCATGTCCTCTTTAGTGTACAACAAAAATAAATATGTTTCCTTACATCAGTGAAAAGATATATGCAAAAGCAAAATGTCCACTGCAATGGACATAAATGAATGGGTGGGGTCTTAGGAGGTTAAACAAAATTATCTGGTTGCAAATATACAGTAGCCAATTAAAAAGTAAAATATTCACCAAATCTGCATATTTTTGGAAATGGCTTGTTCCCTGGAGGAGTGTGAAAATCCAGATTTGAACTTTGAACTGCTGAGCGGGCCTTATACTTTCAGCAGACCTTCATCAGTGCTTCACCAGTTCACAACTGGGATTCATGCAAGGTGTGTGGTAAACGGTGCATCTATCAAGTTACCAGTAGACCCGTCCATTTCTCATACCAACCAACGTCAAACCTCCAAGCACTTTGCTGTATGAAGCCCTTTTGTTTGCGCTAATTCTTTAGCCATTAGTGTTAATTATAGCGAATCTAACACCCTCAAGCAAAAACCCACAGTGTCCCTGTCATAGTGGCTGCTTTGTCCTAAAATTTTCAAATGCAGTATTTTATAAAATGTTGGATAAATAGATGTCGTTTATTGGTGATTTCATGTTAGTCAAAGTTTATTCTTATTATTCTTTGAACAAATCATGAATGATTTAATGCTATGTTTTCTACTAATCTGAGTATGAGCAGATCCATCAGTGAAGAAATTATTTATGGTCTTGGCTTCAGTAAGCATTTCAATTTTCACTGTTCAGCCAATTTTTATATCGAGCCCATTTTGGGTTGCGGTGATTTATACTGCGGGACGTTTCTTCAGATATCGAGAGCTCCTTTGAAACCAAAATCTCCATACCCTTCAGTAATGTGAGAATCGGGGTTGTAGAGCCTTGCAATATGTATTCTAGCTAAATGACCGTAGGCAACAGGGGCAGCACAAGAGATTTGAAAGACACCTATGTTGTCATCAGATTAGTATTTACATTGTCCTTTGGAGCTTTGGCTGTTAATTAGAATGTATTGAATTACATTTTAAGCTCACAAACCCTTTGGTGTCCCCCATTGAGGTGAGTAGCCTGCTTGGGGTTAACAAGGCTTCCAGACTGTTCCTTGGTTAGCAAGCATCTTGCTAAATCCCCAACAGTGATTGGTGACCCCTTCACAGGGTTCAGGTCTGCTGTTTATTGCCGTGCTAGTTTTCAGGGCCTGGCTGATAGCACAGTCATTTAACATGGAAAAGATTTGCTTTGTTAACAATAAAGTCTCCTATATGGTGCATTTTGCTTAACATAGATGCAAATTGTGTTTGTTTGTATAGGGTGCCCATCCATTGTGTTACTGGTTGTTTGTTAGGCATGATGGCACTTTTTTTATTGAATGGAAATCCATATGAATGCAGTTCATACTTCCTGCAAAAACATGTCATATACAGTACTTATGTGTTTACATCCTATAATATATGTCCCTTTTTCCTTTAATGCCTTGACTAATTCTCTCCTTTTCATCTTCTCTCTCTCATACTGGGTGTGTATGTGGCTGACTTTGTAAAGGAAACCTGCTGTGCTAGATAATGCATTGTTTCCAGGTACTGCATATTGGAATGTGCATTTCTGTTCTGCTCTTATCAGAATCCTTTGTACTCTCCATACTAGTATCCAGGGCTGGAATGTTCAGGTCCAGAAATTACTAATCCAGACCAGGGTTTTGTTTCTACTGACCAGTTGAGTATTCTGTGCTATGACTGTGACTCTTTATACTTGGTTGGTAGAAACAAAACCTTGGTCTGGATTTGTCATTTTTGGACCTGAACTTTCCACCCCTACTATTATCTATGGGGGGCATTCTTTTGGAGGATCAGTGTTTCATTCCAGGGGGTTACCAAGATATAGTGCTTGAGTTTATCTCCTGTGCCATCTTGAGCTGGGAACTTTATACTGGAGGGGGACCCATATCATTGGGTCCAGCAGGTCAACACTTAGCTCAATATCACTCTCCTCAAAACCCATTTTGGACCCTCATGTCCACACTCACATTTCTTATATCTCGCTCATCCCCATGGATGCATCCATGCACTCTACACCCACTTCATGCCTTTGTTGCACGTATTTATTTGTATCTCGTCCTGAAGACACATTTCCTGTGCTGTGCGTTTGTATCTTTGGTTGAATGATAGATGTACTTGGGGAGATGCCAACGTACAGAGAGATGTTGGATGCGTGCAGTTTAAGTGAAGGTCTGATCTAATCTGTTTATTTCGTGGACTGTGCCCTAAAGTAGGGCTTCCATTTCCTTTTCTCAGACTGCCTCTTCAAGCTGTGCCCCATGAACAGATATTCTGCACAAAAGCAGTTCTGGAAGGCAGCGAAGCCGGGAGGCAACAGCACAACGGACACAGTGTTGCTGAATAAGCTGCATGTGAGTGGTCTGCCGCCGTCTCCCGCCATAGCTACAGGAGTCATGTGATGCAGTCACATGATGCAGCTTCCACTCCCCTTTCAGAGTAATGCATTGTGCGTTCTGAGATACATATAATATATGTGGGTGTGCATGAATACTTTTGGCTCATTTGCATTCTGAGTTCTGAACCCAGGAGAAAAAAACTGTTTTTTTCTGCATACCCATGAGGACAATGAGGGGATCAAAGTAAAATGCACTTTGTTAGATTATTAACAGCAATAAAAAAAGACATTTTTATTATTTATATTCTCCTCTTTAGAACTGAATTGTGGGTCAGTTATTGCCTGTTTCTTAAGCACTCAACTGTCTTGGTTTTAAGGCAGCATTCAGCTGTTTTCACACTTGGTGCTGAATGTTAGTTTTCGTTCTGTTTATTTTTATCTGATTCCGTGACCCAGTTAATGATGCAGGCTTTACGTTACAAACAAGGCGTGGTGTTCATTAAAAAAAATAACACCTTCATGAGTATGATGGCACTTATTCACAAAGTTATAAGCGCTTGCAGTACATTGACAGAACATTTTAAGGCAACGCTAAGTGCTAATTTGAATATTGAGACTTCCCTAATCGAGTGTAGATGTCAAAGTCAGAATGCAAACACTGGCTTTAATATGGAGTTCCTGCTTGTTCTTGTTCCTACTTTGTTAGGTACAATTTTGCGGTTTTATTTTTGTTTCTTTTCAATAGTAGAAAACTAGCACACTAGGGATGGAGTGAAATTGTTCATTTTAACCAAGCAAGTGCTCAGTGGTGACTGACATCATTCCTGCGTGTATATGACCTCCACAAGGTGTAATAACACACATTCTTAATTATGATTATTACGTTTTATTCTTTAGATATAATCAACTTTATTCATTTTAAGCCCTTGGGTAAACTGGATAAAGTGTCCATATTGGGTACATTTTGTCATATATTTGAAAATATATAGAAATTATTTTGTGTAAGTATTTAGCAGAGGTGGAGATTTCATGTCCAGAGAGTACAAATCCAGACCAAGATTTGTACTCTCTGGACCTGAAATCTCCAACTCTGGTATTCTGTTAATACTTAATATTAATAATGTTTTACTTCCTGAAATAATAAATTCTTTAGGCTTTTTGAGTAGATTTAAGTTTTGGCAAATTGGTTGTGATAATGTGTAATTCATCTGAAATAGTTTGCATCACTGACGTGTCCCCATTTCTCCTATATTTTCCCTATAACAGCACGCTGCAGATCTGGAGAAGAAACAGAATGAGTCTGAAAACAGGAAGCTGCTGGGGACAGTGATACAGTACGGAAATGTCATTCAGGTGTGTTCTGGTCATGGCGTCACGTGGAAACGGTGGCTTTGCTGTTCACTGACTTGTGGGGAGGAGGCGACTCCTGCAGCACTCTCCGCGAGGAAGTGCAGCTGCCCCTTCTGCAGATCCCACACTCTCTTGGATGCGTCCCTGGAGGTCTCCCTTCCTCTCAGTGCTCCTTCAGCGAGCTAGCCTGCTGAAGCTCACTTCAGGACAATCGGCAAGGGCTCTGGTTTTGGCCAACGAGAAGTTAAACAGCTGTTTTTTTTTTTCAAATCTAGTTTTTATTTACATTAACAACAGGGCTGTAATATTTTAGCAGAATTGATGGTGCATATCCACAAGGAGTAATTGCTCCACATGGAACAGGCTATCAGCAAAACCCTGTATGAAGCACTGCACCATTACTTAAGTTGGCATGGTTGTGGCCATGGTGATGCAGCAGTGTTGACATACTGGACCCATGGATGTGCCCCCCCATGGGCATTTCCCAGTGAAATATGCTTTGTCTGTATCAGCCCCATATTAGTGTCAGCTGAACCAAAGGAAAATTGTACTTACTCACCAAAATGATTTGTAATATACATTTTCCACTGCCTCAACTAGATTGACCAATTTGTCAGTGAACAGAAATCTGAGTATTCTTCCTATTTATGTCGTTTCATTTGGAATAGTTCTGTGTGGTTTGGTTATTCTTATTGTCCATTTGTTTGGTGCATTGAAAACTCTGTTTGGCTATATCTCTGCCATTTTTAAATGCAAATTACTTGGAAAGAGATTGGCTAACACAACTTTTTTTGTATTTGTTCAGAAATATGCCCTAATCCCACTCCTCTGTAACTCCTGCAGGAGACTGATTCCAATTTAACTCACATTTGTCTTTATTGGGCAATACTTAATATTCGCAAGTATTTCTTTCTTGTGCCTTGGAGAGATGATCTGGGCTGGGACAGTCTGTTTTGCTCTCTGATTGGCTCTGACTCCCACTTGCAGCTGTTGCATCTGAAGAGTAATAAGTACCTGACAGTAAACAAGCGTCTGCCTGCCCTTCTTGAGAAGAATGCTATGCGGGTGATGCTGGACGCTGCTGGAAACGAAGGCTCTTGGTTCTACATACAGCCCTTTTACAAGCTGCGCTCCATTGGAGACAGTGTAAGTGTCAGCTGGACGCTGGTTATATGGCACTTATGCTGGGAATTAAAGCTCCTGAGATTGTCTGTGTATGGCTGCATTTGGCTAAATGTTCTAATTAAACATTTTCTACAGGAGCCATCAAGAGTAGATGTGTTGGAAGGATTTTAGCTCTAAATGTCCAAGTTCATGATGGACAAAGAATTTTATTGGGAAATATTTAATTGTCTCATGCAGTATTGTGTGTTGGCATGGGATATGCTAATTGTTGGCTTTGTGACCTGCGACTGGTGAGATGAATCTGATTTTCCTGGTTTGGCCTCTGCCTTCCGTCATCACATGACAGTATGGAGTTCTCTGCTCTTAAAGCAGTGTGGCAGCTTGTCTGCCTATCAGCCTCTCTTCCTGCTCACTGTCCTTCCTCCTCTGCCCGAGGAGCTTCCTGATGTTCCTCAGGACCTTGCTGCCAGTGCCGTGCCTCCCTCCTGCATTGCCCCCAGAGCTCTGCAGTAGCATCGCTTAATGATCCTGCCACATCTGCAGGCCTGCCAGCTTTGATTGAGTAGTCTTAAGTGACCCATTTATGCAGTATAGCGTTAAGCACTGAGCCAGTGTCCAGTGTGTAACATGGTGTATTAATAAATACCATCAGACAACCATTATTAAAAGTATCCTGGAGATTGTGACTTATATCAGCTAGAAGATGAGATGTATGCTTATGTATGATCTCCTCTTGCATTTTGGGAAGCAAGTTTGAGATGTTTTACTTGTTTTTCATCCCTATCTACTTTCAGCCCGATGATGTTAGTTTTGCACACGCATGCCAGGTCTCAGTTGCTGGGCAGGAGTGCAGCATTAGTGGGAACCCTCCTGTCTCTGAGTTGTCACACAAGCATGCAGACTGAAGGTGGAGATTAAGCACTGGTTAAATCCTAAATCTTTTCGCTCCAGTACTTACCTAGCTCTGCCCAGGCCATTGAAATGGCATTTAGCATTACCGGACTGATACTGTGATGTGCTTTCTAGTAATCGCTTGGAATTTTCTTTTGTCTTAAATGCCTAATAACATTTTTAATAGTTTGCTTAATGTTTAATTTTTTATGTAAATTTCAGATTTTACCTGAATGTTGTAAACAATTTACAGTACTGTGTGGCCACTGGATATTTTCATGGAATGTAGAATGTACCTTTAACACCGGTAGCTTTTCTGAAAGCCAGTATAGATTAAGGGTTTTGATGGGCTGTAGTTGACTGCAAGATGGCCTTTCCTGTAGGGCCAAATGTGACACTAAATCGTCGTCATTGTTGGAACTGTGATCAGAGACCCAGGACCTTATATGCACGTATGGGGCAGAGAATATGGGTGCATGCATGCATGCAGTTGCGTGAGGAGAATGGGGAATGCACCGAGAACTGAATTTTGTCTTTATTGTTCTGCCAGGTGGTGATTGGGGACAAGGTGGTTCTCAACCCGGTTAATGCTGGCCAGCCTCTGCATGCCAGTAGCCACCAGCTGGTGGACAATCCTGGGTGCAACGAGGTACGTCTGAACTCGGACATCTGAAGCCCCCATGTATATTAAGACATGGCAAACATTGTTCTTTCTTTTAATAAAGCCATTAAATCTGTTATCATATATATGCCAACATACAGTATTATGACCACCCCAACGTGAAGCGAATAACATTGTCTATCTGGAAAAAGTGGCAAAAGTCATGGTTTTGGATATATTGGCCGTGTTATAGTCCTCCCGTGGCCGGCCAGGTCCCCCGATCTTTTCCCAGTGGAATGTGTGGGATCAGTTTGGACTCAACCCAGTGCCAGTCTGTAGGATCTCAAGGGCCAGTTACAACAGCTACTGGGCAACTTGCCACCGGAGAGGATACAACGGCTATACGACTCCCTTCTGCACCGTATCCAGGCCCTTGGGGGCCACACCCTACTGACATGGGACCAGCAGTGCGCCCATACTGCCAACTCTGTTGTCCGTTTGATCTGATATTATAATCATTGTCATATAGTCACATGACCTTTCACCGTGTGCAGATTCATTTCATTTCCACCACTCCATCTGGGTGCTTAACCTTTTCTGTCACCTGAGTATATATAACAACAAAAAATAATTCAGCTGTTATGTCTAAGGAATCTACCAGGGCTAGGTATTGTATGATGCTTTGTGTGTACATGAAGAGCATTCTGCTTATTAAAGACTAATGAAGAGCCGTGGTCTGGAAAACTGCATTTTGCTTCTCATATTTATAGTAAGGGACTCCAGCAGAATCACCTTTTGTCTCTATAAATTGACCTTGAATGACAGCCCCTTAGTTTGCTGGGTTTAGAAAACTCCATATAGTCACTGTAGTGCATGGAAATCCCAAGGGGGGTGGCTGTCTGTTGGAACCATTATGAATGAGGCCAGCGGTTATGCCGTGATCAGAGGTGCTTAGATCAAGCCTCCTGGCCGTTCCCAAGCTTAGTCCAACAGCAAACTCTACCTCCTGACCCTGTATGTGTGCTGTGTGTATTCGTTTGTGTAGAGGATCAGGCAACGTGCATTAGCAAGTAGGCGTACCTAATAAGCGGACCCATGCGTTTTTATCACACTGTAAATAGATATTTGTGGATGCTAGTGCGTGCGTGTGTATAATATACATATATACCTGCATGCATATAATCTTACACATTGTCTGGAGATATTGGTCTTTTTCAATGGTAAAACAGATACAAACTCGCTTGTCTCTCCACAGTGAAGTTGTCTTCAAGTGCACTTTGGGAGCTCATGCTGGTGCCCAGTGTTGGTCTATCTAAGTACTTCCGTATGTCATATCATACATATTATAATAACACAGTTAAGTGAGTGTAATAAAGCAAAGGGCAGTAATTGTGTTAGCTGGCATTGCTATTAGCCAGTGTAAAATAGTGACGGCCAGGACATGGATAAATTTATGATTTAAGCTTTTATGTTAGCTGGGACCTTCTGCTCTGGTGAAGACGGCAGACGCTCTGGCTTTCTGTGGGTTTATACCCTGGGGGTTTTATAAACGGGCAGTTAGACTGGCAGCACATTTTGAAACTGCACGCGAGTATTAGGGCTGGACTTACGGCAGCTCGGAATTTTTACGAAGCAAATGTAATTTATGGCTTCTGGTCTGTGTTGACCATAATGCCTGAACATAATTCTAATAACATGGTAGCAATGCTGCTGTAAGCACCTTATGTGCTACAATCTGATGCCCGGAGTGCTGCTGAGTGCCTCTGTCACACTATGCCAGTCATATTTATACTTATGCAGACAGAAAGACCTCGATGCTCCATGGCCCTATATTACCTAGTCTTGTGTTTGTCCATATGCACGACGTATTTTTGCGTTATGCCGATGTATGTTGTACTCTGGTTCACGGAGAAACATTGTCTCATCTCACTATCCATATGTACACTGCTGCTGAAAATAAAGTACCTTGAATTTTAATACGGTCAGTCCACAGAAACTCAGTTTGATTAGCAATTATCAAAGACTATTGCCTTGTAACTTAATGTAATAAAAAGTTACCTCAGAGAACCCAGCATTTTAAAAGATTTTATTGGAGATAATTAGTTTCAAAAACTAAATATATACAGGGTGAGCCAAATGTAGGCATACAGTGTTTATTTTCCAGTAGTGATTGGGTCATGTTTAGTCTCTTAGGTTTTTGAGGGGAAGCGCACACAGTGGGTGAGTTGAAGGAGTTCATCTCTCAAGCATTTCTGGACATTGACACTAACCGGGATTTGTGTGCTGAAGTGTGTCTCAGTGTTAGGTACAGGCTCCAGGAATGTATCAACGTTGATGGAGGACATTTTGAACGCCTGAGAGACTAAACCTGATTCAATCAGTACTGTAAAATAAACATTGTGCGCCTACTCTTGGCCCACCCTGTATATACATATACACACTGTGGATGCCTAAGATCAAGCCACATAAAGCACTTTGATTCATTTCTAAATTAATTTCTGTTCCGGGGAAACCATGTAAAATACAGATGTGAACTGAGTGGACCAAACACTGAAGTCCTGCTTCATTTTGCATTCTCATTGTTTTTTTTGGACTTGTTCCCTTTCAGGTAAACTCCGTGAATTGCAACACTAGCTGGAAAATTGTTCTGTTTATGAAATGGAGCGACAACCAGGACATCGTTTTGAAAGGGGTATGAATCAGGTTTCAGTAATTCTGTAACACTTTTGTTTTATTTCACATAATAGGAGTATTTCTACATAGAATCGAGTCATTAATACTTGCTGGTGTGAAGACGAGGCTGCTGTTCTCCTTACCTCCGGTTGCCAGGGCGATGTGGTCCGGCTGTTCCATGCAGAGCAGGAGAAGTTCCTCACCTGCGACGACCACCGGAAGAAGCAGTACGTCTTCCTGCGGACCACAGGGCGTCAGTCTGCCACGTCCGCCACCAGCAGCAAGGCCTTGTGGGAGGTGGAGGTGAGCCAGTGACTGGCGCGGGTGCTGCTCCACGTCCGTCCCCATGGCAGGAAAAACAAATGGTCATAATTTGACTTATTGCGCTTCATTTCAAAATGTCACTTCAAGGTTGGTATTAGATTTAAATGAAAAGTGAAGTGAGATATCTGAATGTGAAACATAGAATGACTGATGAGGCTTTCTGCAGTAAGGCCTGCAGCCTGCTATTTGTGTTAAGCTCAGCACTATGGGAGCTCTGGACATCTTCCCCAGATCCTCCAGTAGATCAAGCTGAATGCATATTCGTTTTTCCTGTCTCTCCCTGCCGTTCCTCATGGTGCCTCTTCTGTTCATCAGGTGGTCCAGCACGACCCCTGCCGGGGGGGAGCTGGCTACTGGAACAGCCTCTTTAGGTTTAAGCATCTGGCGACTGGACATTACCTGGCTGCAGAGGTCAGCTTGGATCTTCCTAGAAGCACGTCAGCCACATACACGCACTTCCGTATTTTTCACGTTTTGATCCAAAAATGATGCAAACAGTCATCTTTCTTATTTATTTATTTTAATTAATGATGTGTAACTATCACACAGGCTTTGTTTGCATGCTTTTTCTGTTTGCATATATCCATGTATGCATCAGGTCAGCAACAAGGTATAATTATCGAATTCAGAAGTTTTAAAACAACGTAGTGACGTGTAATTATTTTGAAAGGCGGAAAATAGAATGTAAGCTTCAGGGCTGGTATTTATGCGATGAACTTGAATAGAACTTGTTTTTACTGGCCGTCTTCCTGTTGTTGTTGTTGTTGTTGTTATTATTATTATTATTATTAAGTGCTATTAACTGCTTTCAGGTAAACCCGGATTATGAAGAAGAGTGCCTTGATTCTCGTTCATCAGTAAGTGAGTTCCTGTGGCCACACATGGGGACATGGGTGCGTGTCTAAGTGTGTCAGTAAGATAAGCTGTGGGTCATAATCTTTGATGAAAGGTCCCTGTCAGTTACGGGTTTGACCCGGGTGGTTTTTGCCATTGTTTTTTATACCCCAAAACGGGGGTGTGAGGGGCTTAACGAATCTTAGACTTTCCGCCTGCAGTTTTTTGAGATGAACTCCATGCATGAGTAGCTTTAGTGAGCAGCTGACAGCACTGCCTTGTGTGGTCCCTGCATGTAAATCAGCCCATGTCATTTACGTGCGGTGCCTTGCCTGCTAGGCAAATGATTTGATTTTAAATAAATTATCCTGTGACAGTTAGTCTGTATTCAGTGCACACAGTAGGATGTCGGTTAGGAAGTTTAGGTCTGTATGTCTCACTTATCTGGCGCAATAGAAGGTCGATGTATTTCTGCAGGCATCACAGTGTTTTTTCAAATTATTTTGGAAGCATTATATATAGAAGAGAAAAGTTGTAGTTAATATAAACAATTAATACTTAATACAAAAAATGTAGGTCGCATGTTAAGGAAATGTAGACGTAATATTTTGTACAATTTGACAGCAAATGCCTGTACTAACCACAAGATGTCGCTCTTGCGTTTTTTATCCTTTGGCTTGGTGCAGCCTGCTCTTCTAGGTTGGAACATGCGGAAATACGGACGTCATCTTTTGGTTGTAAAGTTTTGATTTGCTGGGTCAGGGGTAGGCTTTGTTTTGGGTTTTGGTGGGAAAAAATGAAAGCAATGTAGGATGTGTAGGATGTAGGATACTATACAGATTCTTTCTGTATAGTATTTGTGGTTAATAGTTTTTATGAAATGTTTCCTCATAAATACTCATAATAATTTCCCTTTTATTTTTACTATTGACAATAATTGGCCACAGTTATGTTCAGTGCTAATGAAACTGACCATAATAATTAGGTTGTTAGCCCCCCACTTGGACTGCCATACGTAGACCAGACCGTGCGTAGACCATACCATGTGCAGACATACCTCGCTGGGCTCTTCGCCATTGATGGGCTCTGGCTTCCTGTTTAACACATTCCTCCTGCAATCCCAGCTGGACTCCGACCAGGAAGCCCTCCGAGCACGGCTTCGCATAACCCAGGAGAAGGTCATGTATACGCTGGTCTCCGTCCCCGATGGCAATGACATCTCGTCCATCTTTGAGCTGGACCCTACCACTCTGAGAGGTGGGGACTCCCTTGTACCGAGGTAGGACATCCCAGCTTCACCACAGAGTTTCTCAAAGTATGGATCGCTGGAGTAGGGTTAGCTGTGATGTAGTCATTTGGGATGGGTGATGCCACCGTTTTTCACTTTTTTTTAATGATCTGGTACCAAGTAATGCCAAGGTTGGTATCCTTATTCTTAAGTCTTCTTGTGTGCATTAAATGGAAAAACCATAGTATCTGTTTCAGATAGTAGCCTGCAAAACAACACCGTAGCCTACAGCCTATATATTAGCTTACGTGCATCGTTAGGTTCTTTATGCTAACTGCCATGCAACTTCATATAATAGATGGTACGATAGATATTGTGTGTTTTATTAAATATATTCCTGTAAACCCCCATAACAGTCGCCACGATCTTTAGGCAAGTGCAGGATCTGTGGAGAGTGGTGCGTGATGTAGGTGCTGTGGTGCAGCCTAGTGGTGACCCTGCCATCTGATAAGCTTCCTGTGTGTTAGCGTGGTTTCAGCGTCATCTGTGCCGAGAAGCACGAGATTTTTAAACCTCATGTCTAAGATGGTGCTCGCAGCTTTGTTAGTGCCCAGGAATCGGTGCCGACATCGCAGTGCCACTTGTCTGCAGAGGTGCTTTAATGTAACCCCCCCGCCCCTCCCCCCACCAATGATAAACATTAGCATGAAGGTGAGCTGTTTTTCCCATTCCCCCCCTCTGATAACTGAAACAGCACCGGGGCTCGTGTGCCTCTTGCCATGTGACAAAGGAGCTACTCGCAGGCACAGGGGACGCAGCAGCGGCACAAGGACAATCACTTTTGACACAAATGTTTTTCAGGTGAATCTTTTTCAAGTCACCTCTTCAGAAGAGCAGAGAGAAGCTGCAGCAGCTCCTGTCCAAACACTGATGTTTAGGTCCTAGTAGTAATTCATGTCCTGCTCCCTATAATAATATAAACATTTAAATCACCATGTTGAAAATGGTGTTTTAGCATTACAATCGATTCTCGCAGTGGAACATTCTGAACGAAAGTACTGATATTTCAGTATCTGTCCACATATACTCAGCAACCAGCCAGCGAGATATAAGAAGAGAATATACCTTGATCACGGTTGAAGTCAAAGTCTGGCATTTCCAGTTCATCAGGGCATGAGAGACTGTGATCGAAGGCTGGGCTGCTCTTTCCTTTAGGGAGGCCTTGGGGCTTTTACTTTGGTAACAATGGGCATTTTGTGCGAATCATATCTTTAAAAAAGTGGGTTTGTTGCTAGCTGGGCGCCACATTCAGTCTGACTTCTGTTGACTTCTCTTCATATGTGTTTGGCTCCTACCGACTGAGCACTTCTTTCTAAGTGGTTTACTTGTGCAGCCTGACAGTCGCCCACTGCAGCCTTAATGTATATTCCCGGGAAGTGTGTGTGTGCACATGCATGTGTGTGAAAGACATCAAAGCACAACTAATGTCAGATGTTTGGCCAGCATGTACAGTTTGTTCCACTTCTCCTTATTTTCCCAAACATTTTTGTACTCTGATCATTCTGATACCATACTGCCTGCAATGTAGTTCTATAAAATTCCAGTGTTCTGTTTGGTATTTAGGCTTTTGAAATGATCGGATAGAATATTTTTGTGAGTGCTCTTCTCTTCTCCAGTCTCCGTGGTAGATGGGTATTTTCTCATCTAGACTTTTTTGTAAAGTTTAATTACGTGAATGATTCCTTATACAATCATGCAGGAATTCTATTCTTAATTTTTATTCTTTTTTTTAAAAATTTATTATAAAGAGTATTCCTGCTTGACCTTTGTCCTGTGTCCTCTCTCAGACTGCTGGATGTGGTTTGTGTCGCATTGATTCTGTGCTCCTGTAGGAACTCCTACGTCAGGCTCCGACACCTGTGCACCAACACGTGGGTCCACAGCACTAACAACCCGATTGACAAGGAGGAGGAGAAGCCAGTGATGCTTTGTGTAAGTGAAGCGCTCATTGCTAAAGGTCTTTTCTGTCACATGGGGCCCTAGACTGTGGTGGTGGTTTTGTGTGTGATATGTTATAGACGAGCAGCGAGTCTTTCTGTTATCCCTTCAGATTGGCACATCTGCTTTGAAAGAGGATAAGGAGGCATTTGCCATAGTGCCCGTTTCCCCAGCTGAAGTGCGAGACTTGGACTTTGCTAATGATGCCAGCAAAGTGCTGGCATCCATTGCTGGAAAACTGGAGAAAGGAACTATTACGCAGAACGAGAGGAGGTGGGACCTCACAGTTTTCTACCCATGTCTAGACTGTGGTAGAATAAAGCAGAATTGCAAACTAAAAACTACACATGAGTCAATACCGAAACCCTCTTTCTCAGTTAATACTTGTGAGTCTTTGACTTATTCAGATATGTATGAGCTCATAAATTTTGTGAAATATTTTTGTTGGTTGAAAGCTGTGATCTCAGAATGGTGACGAAAGGTACCTCCTCCCAACTTTTTTCTCACTGTAGGTTTGTCACTAAACTGTTAGAGGACCTGGTGTTCTTTGTGGTGGACATTCCCAACAATGGCCAGGATGTGCTGGAGATCATGGTCAACAAGCCAAACCGAGAGCGACAGAAGCTCATGAGGGAGCAGAACATCCTCAAGCAGGTGGGTAGACGTTGACATCCACACCTGATGTCTGATGTATGGCACAGTGGGCTTCCTGGCGCTGCACTTCGGTGTTATGGGAACTGTGGCAAATGTGAGTTGATTGGTGGACTTCATTTAACACCATAAGTGGGTCATTTTAGCAACTTCAGCTGTTTAGTAGCTTGTTGCACCAAAATGAATGCACGTGGTCTGCACCTCCAGATGTCCTCTTTGCATCACTAAACATCTCCATCTGGGTTATGCTCAGTTGGGTAAAGAGAAGACGTATGTACCTCTGGGTGAAATCCAGTGTTACTGTTATTGCCCATTAAAGGCTTCCACAATTGCTTATTTCAGATCTTCAAGCTGCTGCAAGCCCCCTTCACGGACAGCGGAGACGGTCCGATGCTGCGATTGGAGGAGCTGGCTGACCAGCGTCACGCCCCCTTCCGGCACATCTGTCGCCTCTGCTACCGCGTACTGCGCCACTCTCAGCAAGACTACCGGAAGAACCAGGTTGGGTAGATGGACAGGGCTAGTGTCAAAAACTCCCCTGTGTCTTCTCCTTATTTCCTAAATCCCTTAGTCTTACAGTAGCTGGAAGAAAAATGTAACAAAAAGAAAATGATCTGAGACATTTAGCCCATAGTTTTCTAACCCTTTTATGGCTCGTGTACATTGAATCTGTTAGTCCTTTTGCTATCCTAACTTGGCCAGCAGTTTTTTCTTTAGGTAGACGTACATGACACAGCATCTAATAAAAAAAACGAATTGCGGCACTTTTGTGAAAATGTCATGCAATCAGCTGAAATCATGCATGGCATCACCAGTTGTCCTTGTCCCTGCGCAGGAATACATAGCGAAACAGTTCCGCTTCATGCAGAAGCAGATCGGGTACGACGTGCTGGCTGAGGATACCATCACGGCCCTGCTGCATAACAACCGCAAGCTGCTGGAGAAGCACATCACCGCAGCTGAGATTGACACCTTTGTCAGTCTGGTGAGGAAAAACAGGGAGCCCAGGTGAATGACACATGCTGATCTGAAAGGACCTGGGTTCGCCAGGGAAAATTCATAATGCCCCTATTTTCATAGCTACTCATGTTTGTAGCACTCTGCATTTAATGTACCTGCTTTTAGTAATAAGGTTAGACTTTTACAGCTTGTCAGCCATTTTGAATGTAGATAGTACTTTCATTCAGTTACCATTGAATGAAAAACTGCAGATTAAAAACGAAGGCCCAACCCATGTGAGCATTTTGTCTCCAATATAGATTTTAAGAAATTAAAAAGACCAGTGCCTTTTCATGTGGTCCAAAATTTAACATATACCAGTATTGTTCGTGAATTTGCTGCTTTGATGAATATTGTGACGAAATAAACACAAGATGAGCCATTTATAATTAATCTTATAACTTGGGCCTAATAACATAACATTATGGGGGGCATGTGGTGACGCGCACACACACACACACACACAAAGACCCATTTCTTTCTTTAACTAAGCAGTGACAATGAAGCTTATTTTCCCACTGTAGGTGTTCGCTATAGTGTGAATCAATCAAGCACCTAGGCATTGACGGTAAAGAGCCCAGATATCCCCTGGCCCACACAGACAGCGGCTTGAAACAGTTGTAGTTGTCGCCATCAATCAAAACGCTTCCCTGTCTATTATAGACTCCATATGTTAGCATTGTACTTCTTGTTCTGAACATTTGATTTTTTTCTTTGCTTGATCCCTGGCCTGCAATTTCCTAGCACACATTGTGTTTTGCAGTGCCAGTGGGATCCTTTGTAAAATAATTACTTACCTTGCTTTTGTCAGCTGTGGTTTATGCAGTATACAGATAGAACACGGTGGGATTTATTATATATTTACAGGAAAAGATAAAGCAGTATTGCTCAGTCTCTCAGTTGATATGTTCTCATGGTGGAATATTTCAAATAAATATCAAATAAATTAGCTTTTTTCGTTTCTCGATGCTATGGGTCTGCACCGTGTGAAGTGAGATCAGTGTGAAAATCTATGTGCCTGTTCTGCGGATACCAAGTTAGACATTGGTAGAAGGAGGCGTCCTCGCCAATATGTGAAGAGTGCGACTGCAGCACTTATGATTTTATCCTAGAGACTTCAGCTCAAAACACCAGCAGCTGCTTTTCTTGTTGAGTCATGTGGCTTTTGATTTCATCGGTCGACTGATGTTTCAATAGAGCCCTGTTAGAAATCTGAGCATCTTTTTTAATTGTAAAATTTACAATGCAGGAATGTATGTTTAACTACCAGGAATATATGTTGTCTTTTGATACTGTGATCAGATGAATATTGAAAATTTACATTATTGTACATTGTAGTGTACAATAGAAATGCGTCATTTTAGTAAGCAATTTAAATTTCTCATAAAAAAGAATAGCAATAATAATTCTGTTCAAGGCAAAAATGGTTTCTTTTTCTTTTGGTCCCTATGAAATCATCTGATGAAGCCAATAAAATTATTGTGTCTTTGACCATGAACAGAGGGACGTCAGTCAGAATCCATAGGGTCCTGTTCTGATAATGTGTGAAAGTACACAGAAAGGACAAATAGAAAATGTAAAGGCGCAGCCTGTGCACTCACTTAACTGGGCTGAAATATGAATCCAAAAACCTAGAGATATGAGGCCAAAATGCTACCTGATGAGCCATAATGCCATGGAATGAATATAACAGGATATACATTTATCCATATTACAAAGCTGATACAGTGGAAACTGCTTATAGTGATCATGACTGTGTATGTTAAATTGATCACTATTAGCAAATGATCATTATAACTGTTTTTTTTCTTTGTCTGAGGCAGATTACCATCTAATTAACATTTGTATATATATTACATGAACATAAGTAATAAAACAGAGAGTTGCTATTTACGTAATTTTATTGGTGATTTCAAAATAGAGTACAGTTGCTTCAATCAGTTTTCAACCGATTTAAACCGATTTTATACAGCGCATTTTCACAACATTACATTATCTCAAAGCACTTATTGTAGTTTTGCTGCTGCATATTGTTGGCTTGGTTTTGGCAGTTTATCATAAGCTTTGATGAGTCAATGTTTGTCATTGAGAGAAAATGACTTTCTTTTCCCTGTCATGTTTACTGTGCATGCCACCTTAGCCTCAGATATCTAGCCAGATGCAGATAGGTCACCGCAAGGCAAAGTAGGTCGATAAAAGTAATGTTTAAAAAAATAATAAATTACAGCAGTTTAAATTTTTTACATATGTTCTCATGTTTCAAAAAGACCCAAAATGAAAACTGAACACTGTAAGCAGACTACTTGATTATTATAAGCAAATTATTGAAATGTTATTTGTACAGGATTGATTCTGTCCCAAGCATTTTGATCCAGCGGTTCATAACTATAACCGTGATCACCATAAATGGTTTCTAGTGTATAGCTATTTCGTTTGAATGAACATAGAGTTGAACATGACTAAGGCAGTAGTGTTTCATGTTGTCAGTCATTACTGTAGATCTAGGGCCTTTAACCTGTTTGTTACTATCACTTGACCGTCATCTATCTCTGTTCCCAGGTTCCTGGACTATCTGTCAGATCTTTGTGTGTCCATGAACAAGTCCATCCCAGTGACCCAGGAACTCATCTGTAATGCGGTGCTAGACCCTAACAATGCAGACATCCTCATTGAGACTAAGTAAACTTCTTTTTTAAACCTAATAGCTCCAGTAGAGGTTATAGATAACAAAGGCTTATTCTTAAATGTCCTTAATTGACCCCTGCAACCCTTTATTAAGTGGTATAGAAGATGGATGGATGAATGAATACCATAGAAATCATCTAAGCAAGTACTCTATCTTTGATGTCCATCCTGTGATGTATTGGGTCTCTAACTTAATGTGTCCATCAGACTGGTGCTCTCCCGCTTTGAGATTGAGGACATGCCCATGGGAGAGAATTCAGTAGATTCTGAAGAGGATGAGGAGGAAGTGTGGCTCTTCTGGAAGGACAGCAACAAGGAAATTCGCAGTAAAAGTATTCGAGAGTTGGCCCAGGATGCCAAGGAGGGGCAGAAGGAGGATCAGGAAGTAATCGGTTACTACAGGTACACAGTGGTATCGTGGAATATCACTATGGCAGTAAGACAACACTGAGGAACAAGTGGATAGTGCATGGTAGAAATAATTGATACTAACAGTGTATCTGTTCCACTCTCTAAATGCTATTGATATTGCCCTACAGATACCAGCTGAATCTGTTTGCCCGCATGTGCCTGGACCGGCAATACCTGGCAATCAACAAGATCTCTGGCCAGCTGGATGTGGACCTGATCTTGCGTTGCATGTCTGATGAGGACCTGCCCTATGACCTACGTGCCTCCTTCACTCGCATGATGCTGCACATGCATGTGGATCGTGACCCCCAGGAGCAGGTCACACCCGTCAAGTATGCCCGCCTGTGGTCTGAGATCCCATCCCAGATTGCCATTGATGAGTAAGTGTTTTCTGCAGAACATGTTGTATGCTTTATGTTCACTTACTGATTTAGGTGCCTTGATGAGGTAATGCATGGCACCTTTATTGCCTTGTCAAGGCATTACAATGCCACAGCACAATCAAATAATAGTTTAACTGACTGGAGCTCTGCAAGTAAAACAAAAGAAATTAAAAACTCATCGAAAACTCATTATAATCCTAACAGCTATGACAATGATGGAACATCCAAAGATGACATTAAAGAGCGATTTGCTCAGACCATGGAGTTTGTGGAGAATTATTTGAGAGATGTGGTTTGTCAGAGCTTCCCTTTCTCCGATAAAGAGAAAAACAAACTGACCTTTGAGGTAGGTAACTCTTAAGAAATATTTGAAACGGAGTAAAACAAATTCAAAAGTAAATTTCACGTGCTAAATACAAAATGACCTGCTCTGTTTAAAGGTTGTAAATTTAGCAAGGAACCTGATTTATTTTGGATTCTACAACTTCAGTGACCTTCTGAGGCTGACTAAAATCCTCTTGGCCATTTTGGATTGTGTCCATGTCAGCACCATCTACCCCATTAAGTTGGAAAAAGGGGATGAGAACAAAGGTAATGTCGTGTTTCTTAAGCTGGCATTTGACCTCCTGACAGCCTAAACTGTTCTGTATTTGTTTCTTTTTGTCTCCTCTTTGACTGTCAGCCAGGCATTGTAGTCCATACCGGTCTGGTCAGCTATCTACTCTCTCTCCCTGCAGTGCTCAGCTTGTATGAGGAGCATGTGATGTTTGATAATTGTTTGCACCATCAGGCAGCAATGTCATGCGCTCCATACACGGGGTGGGTGAGCTGATGACCCAGGTGGTCCTGAGAGGTGGTGGTTTCCTGCCTGCTGCCCCTGTCAACCCACCAAACGGTGATGTTGTCAAGACTCAGACTGAGCCAGAGAAGGAAGACATATTGGTAATGGACACTAAACTGAAGATCATTGAAATCCTTCAGGTAACACACTTGATGCAGCAAACCTTGAAATTTTACTACCATCCTAATCACATCTTATGTAAGATTTATCATCATATAGTTATACATTCATCAGTCTTGGTTTATGGGGCAGGATCAAGAACCGATCAGACTCTTAGATGTAAACTCTCGCTTTTCTCTCTGCCCATGGTTTCCATAGTTCATCCTAAATGTCCGTCTGGACTATCGAATCTCCTGCCTGCTTTGTATCTTCAAACGGGAGTTTGATGAGAGCAATTCTCAGGCAGATCTATCACTGGGCAGTGCTCAGGAACTACCTAGTAACATGCCAGGTGAGATCATCACTACTCAGTCGAAACACAGAACTAATTGCTCAACACCTTTAATGATGTATGGCGGATGTGTCTTGGCCAGATTCATCCTTCAAAGTCATGTTGCTGGTGTATCAATATTAGATTAGATTAGATTAGATTAGATTCAACTTTATTGTCATTACACATGTATAAATACAGGGCAACGAAATTCG
>JABFEB020000104.1:25265738-25287361 GCA_019775895.2 Stomatorhinus ivindoensis | reverse complement strand
CCACTGACTGACAGACAGCCCCTCACTGGCGTTCTGTATCAGTTAGCCGTGCTGTTGAGTTACTCTGCCCCCCCCCGTGATTGAAGATGTGCTTTACTGAGTCTGCACCCATGCAGGGTTGATGCAAACACACGGGGCACCTCCAACCCCCTCCCTCAGGACGTGGCTCAGTATGAGTCACCAGCGGGTGGGGGGCTCATCAGCCCCATCTCATAGCACAAATTCAACAGCCCCCCTGCGGCCCCTCGCATATCCCCCATGGCTGCTCACACTCTCCGTTCCACCACTTCACACATAGCATGTGCCCATCATTTGTGTGCATCTCACCGGATGTAAAATACGGGCATGTGTTCCTCCCCAAGCGTGAAAATAGGTCCAGACTTCCTATGCCTTTTTCACTGTAATAATCCTTATCAGATCCTAACATTTTTTTACTTACTTAAATGTGTTTTTAATACTGTGCTTAAGCCAGTTTTCCCGTTGATAACGGTGCTCTTTCTGAAGGTCTAACTCACGCTCTGCAATCTTCTCTTCCAGCTGATTGCCTTTGATGATGAAATGGATGTGCCTGAGGTTGACCGGTTCCTTTTTTAGTCTGTTTATGTTTTAGTGTCTGTAGATCTGCTGTAGAAATTATTTAAATTTTTTTGTCTGTTCTTGTGCTGACTTGTCATTCATCAATCTTACACCCCTTCCTGGTACAAATTGAGGTCAGTAAGTAGGCCTGTCTGTTTCCATGTTTCACGTGACTGTTACTGTGGTAACGCCTGGTGTGGTCGAGTTCACGAAAGCTTGCAGTCACCTGCCTGAAAAGAGTCAGTCAGAATTTGTACACGTCTGTACATTTCCTTAGTTTTCCTCAGGCCTGTAATAGTCAGTGGCATGTGTGTTCAGTCCAGTTGAATACTTTATAGATGAACCTCAGTAGACAGGACTGTCCTGATCAGCTTAGTGCCATGGATCAGTTTGCTGGTTTGTACTTTTGTTGAGTTTGCTTTTCTCAAATAAACTAGTTTGTTTATTCTGCTGTTCCAGGGAGGATTCATATAATAGATCAGTGGCAAAAAACACCTTTTGATGTTTTAAGTTTTAAACTGTTATGTTGTCAGGATGGTGGTATTTTCACCCTGACTTCCATGGAAAGTTTTGCTTTACGCTACAGCTCTTACTGCTGTTCCCTTTACCCCCCCCCCCAGTCTGATTTTCTGTTCAGGGCTGCTGTACCTGGGCTGGCCCCCAGACTTTTACCCTTGAAAGATGTCAGACCTGAATTGCTCTTTGAAATGCACAGCTGTGGAGTGCTTGTGCAGCACATGAGACTAGTGTGTTATTGTGAAGAGGTGTGTGCGTGCGTGTGTGTGTTATGGAGCCACACACAAGCATCATGTGTTGTTCACGTTGGCGGTATAATGGTAATATGCTGTACTGAAGTTTTCTGCAATCTTGGCAACAAATCTTGGCCCCCTGTGCACCAGGAATAGCATTGCTTTTGTTAATACCATGATATTACCATATGCCATGGCATTCTGTCTGGACGGTATGACTATGATAAATTATACTGCCTAAGCCAGACTTAGTCATGTTTTGTTTTTAAGATGCTGTAACTCATTGAAACAATACATCTGATGTTTGGTTTAGACTAAATAAATGTTCAGAAGGGAAAGATGGTGAAGATTGTCCATTGCCTGTTTAATATGAAAATGGTCTTAAATTTTAGATCGGAACTTTACTGTCATTTGCCATTAGCTTTAGCCATAATCTGGTGCGCCTTTCACATCACACTGATGTTTTAGAAGATGCTGAACACTGCGTGTTTGCTGAGCTGTGCTGGCGGTGCGTGAGCTGAACAGGTGGCCTCACCTTGAAGGTCAGCTGTGCGGAGCTGGGCGGGAGAGAGGAGGTCACGCGAGGGCAGGTGGCCCTGGGGCTTGTAAGTACCGCGTACCTGTAGAGGGCGACGCGCTGAAAGGAAAGCATGAGAAGCGTGTCCGTGTCCAGCTTACCAGTCCAGGGCCGGACCGGGTAGGTGGCTAGCAGGCATAGGCCTGATCAGAATAGGTGCCATATGCAAGACAGGCCTCAACAGGAACAGCCGTCTGGGTTACACTACAGGAACTGGGTAGGTCTTAAAGCCCAAGTCTCCCCGTTTCCAAGGAAAAAAGTTTAATAAAGTAATTATGTCCTGCCAAATAGGGTCGTGTGGGAGCACATGTGTAGTGAAACTGGCCTGGGTGTCTGAACAATACACTATGTGATATATACAGTATATAATACCCTCTGGAAGTACATGAGAGTGTGTGGATGTAAGGGTCTGTACAGACACACGCCGAGTCAAAGCACCTGCTGTGGAGCACAGCACCTCATCATCTCCCCTGTTCTCCCTAAAACTGACGTGTCCCACAGGAGCCTCCTGGTATCTATCCTCTCATTCCAGGCTGAACATTACATTCCCAGTCAGGGAAAATTATCAGCTGGAGCCCTGAAATTAAAGATCCCAATTTCACCCCCTTTGAACCCTCTCCCTAACAATGGCGGACACCCCGCTCTGCACTCCCTCTGTCAGTCGTCGGTCAGAAAGGACGTCGGAGGGGAATACTTCCCTTTCCTCTCCTGCATGGCTATCCTCAGTCCCTCAGTGTGTCATGACAGCTCAGGATCCACTGCATGCTCTGGGCTGCTCTTACATAATGGAGACCATCAGAAGGCACTGGAAAGCCTCCCCATGTGTGTCTCCTTCACCGTGTCACAGCCAACTGAGCAGAACGCTTCCCTTTCAGCCAGGCAGCAGCGGCTCGCAAAACTGCCTCTTTGTCTCCCCCCTGCCCTGCCTTTACACTCTTGCCCTCTATCCATTTTTTATTGTCCCTTCCTCAGATGAGATTTCCCCATATTCTTTCTCGCTAACCTCTTCATATGTCAGCATTTCCTCCCCTTAGGTTTCTCACAGACCCTGGTCCCTCTCGTTCCACCTCTTGGGCTCCGCTTGCCCTTCCTGCTACCAGTGTGTTCCAGCAGGGGGCACTGTGAACATGATTGTGTGCAGCGCTGTGGTGTCCTACTTTTGCCCCAGTCTGCAGGCTGCACGATTCTTGAACTCCCGCCAGCTCTCAGGCGGGAGTTACATAAGAACTGACGCTTTTTTTTTTTTCCTGGAATTCAGGCTCTTCACTGATGTGTGACCTTCAGCAGTAATTGCCAATAAAAGTGCACCAGAGCTGTTTACTGCAGGACCCTGGCAGTGTGACTGCGCACTGGCAGAGGAAGGGAGATGGGGTGGGGGGCTGTGTTTGCAGACCCTGCCAGATGGGCATTGGCTATAATCCGGAATCCTCGAGGTCATACCCTGTTAACTGTTCCATGCCTATAGGGCCTAAGGTCAGAGTTGATGTAATGTAGGACTCAGCCGATTGGCTGGCTAGGTCTGTGCTACATCCTGCCCCCTCCTCCCCTGCTGTCACTGTGGCAACACAGCCACGCCCATTACCCCCCACCAGCACCTCTGCTTGTGATGTACTGAGCTGATATCCAGCTTGTGAAATGATGTCACCTTCAAATAAATATTTTTTTTGCATATCCTTCTAAGCCTGAAATCCTTGTTGCAATAGGCATTCAGTGGATACTTTTAAAGCACTTCAAAAACAAGCCTGTTGTGTGTTTTGTCATTTCGTAGACTTTTTGCAGATAAACTGACTAATTTTTACTGATTCTAATGACCAGTGGGTTAATTTTGACAGCCATTTCACTGCAGATGAAACCAAAAAGGTACCTGCAGAGGTTTTCAATAATCATCAGTAGAAAGGAGGAGCTGTAAAATTGACTTCTGAATATTTCAGTTTGTCATCAACATTTTAGGTTTTTAGTCTTCATTTATAGATTCTTTTATGAGGTTTAATGGTGTCTGACACCTGTGCTTCTATCAGATTTATTAGAGCTATTGGATTGACATTCTGCCCCCAGAAGGGTCACTTACTGCAGCAGAGTTCTCATTAGTGCATTCCTGATGCAAATTCAGGCTTCAGAATGTACAGTCATTCTGTGAAATGAATGTTCCTATTTTTGCATGTACTTTTTTGTTTCAAACCTGTATTATTCAAAAATCATATCAGATATTTAGTAGTGCCAACACTAGTTTTCCAGTTAGTAGTCATCTGTAAGTTAATTGATGCTACCTCTTGATGTATATCCAAAAAGCCGGGTTGCTGGTAGCAGGTGACTTGAACGGCACAAGAGTGGGAATAGACTGGAATTACGGGGCCGTTTTCACCGACTGGATTTTTAAAGTTGATGTCCCTGAAAGCCATAGAGCTGTTTGCTTTGGGATTCTTGGTTTATCGTTGGGTCTCCTAACTATACAGAAAATAATGTAATTGTTTTAAATAAAAAATGTAATTGATTGTGCCAGCTTGGGCGTTGCTGTCGCTCTTGCTGAAGCAAAGACAAATGAATAGGGGGCTTCTTAGTAGATTGTAGACATTGTGGTTTTCTTGAGACACTGCAGACCGTACGCCCCCCCGCCTTTCTTCTAAATGACAAATATTCCCACAGACCCATTGTTTGATGTGGTCTGAATCCCCTTCTGAACTCTGTTTGATTTTATCAAGGGTGTTGGCTGGTTTGTAGCCTCCTCTTCCTCCCCGGATGTCGCCTGATGACGAAGGTATCACCATGACTAAGCTGCAGACACACGCATGTCGTGCCAGTCAGGCTTCTACTATTTGACGCCAATGATTTAGCTTTTCTTTTGCTGCTTCAGCATGTCTAGGGTTGTGGGGTTGGATTAGACCTCAGCTCCCACTGTGCAGAATGTCTGCTGATTTTTTTTATTTTTTTTCCTCAGTAGACTTGTTTTTCTGCCACGGTTCAAAAGACCGCGTGCTGTTCAGGCAAGGAGATTGGGCACAAGATCTTCTTTGCCAGAGGGCTTCTCACAAGTTGCACCAAAGGGTTGGATACCTCCATTGGCATCTGTGCCACATGTGGAGCCCTTCTTTGTTTTAGTCTTCTTCTGTTTATATGGAATAACTAGACTTTGTACCTCTCATACTTTAATTGCTCCAAAGATTATAATAGGACTTTTATTTCTTGATTTATGGTCCATCATTTATATTTCTGGATTTATGGTCTCCTGCATTTCCAGGCAGAGATGACATAAGTCAGTGCACCTCACAGGCTCTGTGTTGTACTGTGTATAATAGACCTCTGTTGTTTCATATCACTGTTATGGATCTGTATTTAATACCAATATTGGCTGTACTGCAAATGGCCATTGATGAGATTCTTCGTTTGCGGTGGCTTTTTTCTTCAAATTCTTAAGTACAGAACACTCACTCGGTCGAACCTTACATTGTGCTGATCATTTGCAATAACATACTTCTTTTTGCCGAGTCATGAGGGAAGTTCCGGTCAGCTATAGCCTCCGGAAGAAAGTGAGATCTTTGCACTTCTATAGAGAAGAACAGATTGAGGCTTCCTGCTGTAATGGTTGGGGTGGGGGGGGGTTTGTGAAGAGGTCATCCTCAATGCTATTTTTAAATCTAAATCCAGTCTCTAAACACTCAGGGCCTCTGGCCCTGGGATTTCCTGGAATTGTATGTGTTGTACCCATATATTCTGGTTGTAGAAATATAGGTTGCTTATGTTCACAGGTGTACTCTGTTTCCTGTAAGCATGTCTGTCTGATTTTCAGTTTAGTCTTTCCGGATCTCCAGAGCCAGATTTACGATTTGGAAAGCTCACTCCGCACCTTATTTCATTTAGCTGATGTCAGACAATGATGGAAGGTTATCATCTCACGGCCCTTACTTACTCATCACAAACCTGAACCCCAAATTAATTTACATTGACTGGTCAAAGAGGCTTCAGCTTGTGCACTACTGTGTCATTAGTGCCATGGTCTGATTTTTTTTTTTTTACTTCACGCTTCGTTATGTAATGTTGATGAAACCCATTTCTTTAGAGTCTTGTTTTCCTCCCTGACAGCTGTGGCGTGTTCTTATGTAAGCAGCATGGTTTCATTTAAGCATAATCTTACTTGTTAACAGTCACTGCTAGTTCACAAGTCATTTACTTGGTATTTTTTGATTTTTAGGAGCTGTGTGAAACATTGCATGACGGCTACTGCATGACGTTATTTCTCCTATTCAAGTCGATTATCTTGCATGTCAAAAAAGTAACAGATCTGCATGATATCACCTTCAACATTTGTTTTCCTTCTCTTTCTGGATATTGCCTCTGCTTGATGCTAACACACCCCATCATACTCAGGATCTTGATCAAAACCAGCCCCAGAAGCAGCTGGAAGACCAGAAGAGGGTATGTGAGCCCTCAACATGGCATCACCTGCACTAACATGCACTGCAGCACTAACACACAGCTATAGCTTTGCTAGCTCATTAATTTTTCTCTCTGACCACCTTTGATGATGTATTTACACATGATGTGTTGTGTTTGCTGACACTTCTAGCACTAATACTGAACATGTCTTTTCTGTATTCTATGCACAGTGGTGTATATACCATTTTGGGCTATATGTGTAATGTACTTTATCATCAAAGTTCACTGATTTGACCAATTAAGTAATTTTATGAATATTATGTCTCTGACTTCTGATCATTAGCCTTGAACTTGTGACTTCACCTCTTTCCCTGAGAGGTATTCTCCAAGTTAGCGAGCCCCAAGTGCACATCTGTTGTCATGACTACCATAGCATGACCGCCCCCAACCCCCCGCCCCAGCCATTTCGAACTCGGAATGACTAATGCCAGCATCCCCATCTGTGCCCTTTCGATCAGACCATTCTATTTCAGTAGTTTTCTAAAAGCCTTGTTGATTCCAAAAACAGATGCATTAATTTTATTAGCATTTTATTTGGAAATGTTCGGGTATGTATTCTCCATCGTTTATAAACTCTCCTTTTTGCCAAGTAATGTTGGTGTCCTTGTACAATTTTATTTTCATTTCAGTTTTGTGGAGCTTACTTCTAAAGTTGAAGTCCTGTACACATTTATAAAAGGTGTATGTAAGTTACCCTCATGAATAGTGCAGCACCCAGTGTCGTGTATCTGCACCGACTGCTGGAACCCTTCCCTCTGGAGCTCATGGGCCGATCCTGTTCCGTTTATCCAACTGTCTGAAGGGTGAAGCTCTAAGGCAGATTCTGGTGAACCGTTACTATGGAAACTTCAGACCTGGCGGAAGGAGAGACAGCCTGTCGAGTTTCAGTAACGGTCCCGTGGCCCCTGGGGGGTCAGGCAAGACCCAGGCAGGTGAGCTAAACACCACCGTAAACGCAACCAAGACTTTTTCGTTTAGCTATCAAAAATAACACTTTTTCAGTGAAGCCACAGTTCTCCATTCTACATTCAGTAACAACCAGCATTCGTGTCTGTGGCTAAAAAGGAGAGAACTGAAAACCATGAACTTGTGAAAGATAACAGGTGTTGGCGCTGTATGCTCTTTGGTTCTGCCAGTTAAACTTTCGGTCCTGGTTCTTCACATTTTTCAAAACCAAATAGGAGCTGAATGGCACCAGTTGTATGCCACTCTCTCTCGTGACCTCTCAGTGCGTTGCTGAAACAGTCCAGGACCATATTTACATCTGCAACACACAGGTGATGCTGAGAGGGCTGCCTGCAATGTCGGCTGTCAGCCTCTAGGGACATTACCTTTTCCTCATAAAATACTGGCTGAAGTGTAAGTTCGTCATTCCAGGGGTAATCAATGATCCAGTTTCTCCTAGGCTTCGTTATTTTTACTTTGGCACCATTCTTGACAGCTGAAAGTTCTGTGCGTAACTGACCCAGAGTCAGGGCTAGTTGTTATACATATATCAGGTATGGATTGTTGCAGGTATGTATCATGGTGTGTGGGTTGCTTTGGGATGCTGCTTTGAAAGCAGAACTGTTTCTTAGTGTAAATAAGGATGCACATTGACAAGGACATACTTCTTCAAGAGAAGGTAGTGAGGAGACGACCCAAAGATATGGTGCTGAAAGTTGGCATAACCACCAGAGCTTCAGATGACAGATGAAGCATTTGGCTGGACACCAGCTTTTCGGTGCTATATGGACATTTATTTACCCCCATAATTTGCTAAAAAGATTAGCAGTATGGCTTAAATATTTGAGATGCGTTTTGTGATACCTAAAAGTTAGTAATCTGTAAAACTTTGTTTCTTAAATTGGATTAGCGGCGCACACCATATAATACTGTTTTGGTATACTATGGTTTGGTATACTATGGTTTGGTATACTACGGTTTGGTATATCTCAGTGCAATATGCACTGAAGTCGCGGTGAAGAAGAGCAGCCACCACATCTTTTAAAAGAGGAGATCTTGTAGATAAACAAGGTAAATAGACTTCGGCGGTGTGGCGGTAATTTTTGCAGTTTAAAATCTGACATTTATTAAACATAAGGATACTCCGTATTTATACTAATAATGAGTTTTGGACGCCATACAAAGCCTCATTAATATTTTAGCCATACTACTAAACTGCTTAAAAAATTGTGGGCATAAATAAATGTCTGTATAGCACCGAAAAACTGGCGTCCAGCCGATGTTGCACCTGTCATCTGAAACCCTGATGATTATTGCGCATACACGATGTAATATCGATATGATATCACCCAGCCCTACTCAATATACTATTATTTCAGCAGGAAACCTGAAAATAAGCAAAGTTTAAATGATTCAGCTTGAATTTCATAATTCATATCAGTATTCTGTTGAGGAATTAAAGTTCATCAGGTGTTATTTTAGCATATTTATAGGTTAGTGAATTTTAAGACTTGTCCGTGCTCTCATGGGCATTTGCTTGCTTCATTCTTGCCCAGGTGGGGCACTGGTGGCTGGGTCCCTAAGTCGCAGAGAAATGAGCCTCATGGAAGTGCAGTGTCACCTGGACAAGGAGGGAGCTTCGGATCTGGTCATCGACCTCATCATGAATGCCGCCAGTGACCGTGTATTCCAGGAGAGCATCTTACTGGCCATAGCACTGCTGGAAGGGGGGAACACCACCATCCAGGTGAGGCGAATTTGTGTGAATGTTACTGACATGACGTGACAGTGATTTTATTAATATAATTCTGAAAATTAAAGGTACATAAACTGTTAATCCAGAAGTCCAAGAAATTCACAAAATGCTTAGTCATCAGTTGCCTGCTGATCAGTTTTTATATCAAAAAAGATTATTCTGACATTTTCTCTTTATTTAAATAATTAATTGCCAAATATAAAAATTGCTTAACATTTATTTTGTGTAAACCACTTTAGCTTCGTTTCCCATGTGATAATTTTAACTTTAAGTTGAAATCTAAGTATAGCGAGTGTTGGCTATCTGTTATTTCCCAGTCCCCAAAACCAGCACTGTGACGTCAGCATCCGCACCGTGACGTGCTGCCCTTCTCCTCTACTCCTGGAGTGTGTGGCATCACCTCGTTTTCTAAGAACTCAGCAGGGCAACGTTTCTCCTGCCTTAAGTGATGCCAATCTGTGGTTTTTACTGAAACCTCCCTTTGGGCCCACCTCCATCTTGAGAACATCGCAAAAGAACCGCATTCGGTTACCAACATTCCTGCTGACTTGATGTCTTGCTGATTATCTGCAATGCAGTTGTCATGTGGCAGGAGTCTTACACTGTCAGAAGGAAAGTGAATGAGAGCATATGACAGACCTTTAGTCTGCCACTTTATGTGTACGTTTGTTTCAAGTTGTATAATCGTTTTGAAATCTTGACGTGCGAGTTTTTGTGGATAGATGAGTCTTATGAGGTTATGGGATCAGCTTGCTAGTTTCTTTAGTGTTTTAGTTAGTAGTTTGTGGCTTTGGGAATGAAGCGCAATACACATGATTAGCGTATTCCAGACCAGTTCTTCAGGCTTGTGCTAAAAGACTGTATGTGGACCATATAGTTGGTGATTTGCTTGGAGGAAGCTTCACTCCCTTGAGAGGGGTAATGAATTTCAGGTGTGGATTTACCAGCAGGTTACTGTACATCTTTCTGGCCTCAGCCCTCACCTCTTGCCAGCGGTCTTGGCTGTTCTCACTACAGAAGTACGTAATTTAGGTCTCTCCCACTCATGAAGAAGATGGATGAATCTCAGAAGAATGTCTGTCTCCGTAAGCAGGGAGGGGGGTCTAATTTTTAATTCATTGTCTAAATGTTGTCCATGCTCGGTGTTGGCTGACATGTCTCTTCCTCATCCACCCCCCACCCCCCAAGGTTGCTTTGGCAACACAACACTTCACCAGAAGCCTCGGTGAAGCCCAGAGACTCTATCGAAGGCAGTAAATAGGGGCTGAATCTAGTTCAAGCGCCTTTTCTCCAGCTCAGCATGATACGTATATGTGCGTGTGTGCTTGCACAAGCAGGAGGCTTGCATAATCAGATTATATTTACATAGCTGTCCTACCTGATAATGTCCATGCTCCAAACAGCCCCGCTCAAAGACAGTCATGTGACACTGTTATCTAAGGGCTCTTGGAATGAACAAAGAATGCAGTCGGATTCAAAGCATTCTGCTTTCTGGATTAAACTAGGTCATGTGACAGCACTGAAAGCAGGTCGCTAGGGGAGCCCCTGTCCCTCACCACAGGAATCGGGGTATTCCCTCTTCCGAAGAGCTGGGGATCTGCTTCTGCCTCATGTATCGTTTTCTTGAACGTTCTTAGACATACTCCTTTCTTTTCTGACCACGTGACCTCCATTGCATGCTCAGAACTTTTACTTTCTCTTATCCATATTCTTATCATGTGATAATAGGCTCTTGAATCCAGGACACGTTTTTATTCAAAAGTTGTCACTCTTCTGTATCATTTTTCCTTCCAAGTGACAGTTGGTGGTGGGCTGGGCAATGGCCAAGTTCTGGTTATCAGGCAGCATGATGGGATTTTTTTGAGCCTCTTGGCCACCATGTGCCTCGGCTGGTTTTTCTGTGGTTCCACATAACCAGGTTTCAGAATGACCAGAGTCTTTGAAAAAAGAGAACCACAGTTTTTTGGTGCTTTTCAGATATGTGCCGCGACTCCTCCCTATGTTAAGAAACTCACCTCGTGATGTAACCCATTAAGTCTTCTGGAGAACCTCTTCTGTATTTATCAGACTGGGTTTAATTTTTTTCTCTTGTATTTCATGCCCTTGAAGGCAAGACCCTTCCGCCTGAGTCTGGCCTTCACAAAAACAAAGTGCCGACTATACTTCCTCATGCTGTTTTAATGCCCAGTACACAGTCTTAAAAAGCTTGCCTGTTCTATAATTCTTGGCCCCTCCCTCCAAGAACAAACAGCCGTTTCTGCTCGACCACGTACAGCCACGCAGACAAATCCAGCCCACATCAGTGGACCCGTCACATCTCATTCCCTTACATAAGTGTCGGTTGTTTTCCTTGCGTTTGGACAGAGGGGCTTTTGTTGTTTTTAATGGAAAGCAGGAATGACCCGGGGAGCAGGCGTTTTGCCCCGTGGTTTGTTTGTTTTCGAGATAATGCAGAGCCACAGTCAGGCAGGCAGCATCCGTTCCATAGTTCAGCAGCAGGGAAAAGGCACGAACCAAGCCATGGGCAAGCCTGATGTTTCCAGGCCAGTGTAGAAGGTGGAACTGTGTTACTGGGCAAAAACAGAAGTGGGCCAGGTCACAACCCTGCCTTACCGAGACCCTTCGTATCTGACGGCCCTATGTGGTATGGATTTGGTGTCCTCCAACCGTGCTAATTAGGGACTTTCCCATGCAGTGGTGTGTGGCATACTTAGGAAAATAGGATCTGCTTCTCTTTACGAAGCAGTGTATTTTCTTTCTTTTTTTTTTTTATCGAGAAGTTGGCCTGAATCGTCCGTGCTGAATGGGTGTGCGTGAAACACAGGAAGTGGGTAGTATTACAAGAGTCACACGGGAAACTTCTGGCTTTTTTTTTTTTTTTCCTGTGTTCAAGCAAGAAATGAGGTCAGTGCTGTGCTGTCGGGTGAGTCTCCCTGGAATGCCGTCCCACTCTGTCCTCCTCGCTGATTGAGGGCTACGGGAGATCCGCAGTCTGCAGGAGAAGCCCAGAGTTCCCCCATCACTACCCATGTTATTCCACCATGGAGTCAGCCCCATGTTTCCCTTTCCCATCAGGCCATTACTTGTATTTGGATAGTTATTTGCTTCCCCACAGTTGATCATTCTTCCACGCTTCCTTTCTTCCCATTACAAATTTGTCTCCTGCCAAAAGGTTAATTGTATTTATTTATTTTTTTAATCCACTACCCTTTGGTTTGTCCGATCCAGTCCTGTGACCCTGGACAAGCAGGCATTGCGGCGATATGGGGTGGCAACAGTGACGGCTGTTTGGTCTGAAATCTTTCGGTCCCTCCTGAAGCACTGAACTTACTGGGTGCCTGTATTTTACTAAAGAAATCATCCGACGTAAATCTGTAGAGTAAACGTTCAGTGACCACCAGCTATATATAAACAGGTAGTAAAATTATGGGCTTCGCGCTGTGGGAAAAAATTGAGACCACAATTTTTGTTTCACTCATTTCGCAGTTTATGGGTCTGAATAATTTACATATTTTTTCAGGCTCTAAGCGGACTCCTCATTAATTTGAGTCTAATACGATGCTGTCCTAACACTGCACCTCACACCTGCACTTAATGTTTCCCATTCCTTTTGAAGTTCACATGATGTCATCCTCCGATTCATGAGAAACTGTCGGATAAGTTAATCATCATCTCTGTCATTAGAAAGTCACTTCTGTCCTTTACCTGGCTGGTTTCTGGTCATTTCCAGTGTCTCCTGCTTCACCTTATTCTTCTGTACTGCTGTCTTACAAATGTTGAGCCTGGAAGCAACCTGCTGCTCAGTGTAGCCTTCTGCCAGCAGAACCAGGATTAAACCAGTATTTAAAAATGCAGATTTGTTTAAGAATATGGAGTGGTCTCTTAATTTTTTCCATGGCTCGCTATCCATCTGTCTATATCTCTATCTCTATCTCTATCTCTCTATGTGTATATTAATGTATAATGTATGTTATATAAATGTGTGTGTATTTGTGTCTAAAATATGTATGTATTTCTGAATACAGTTTATATGGTAAGAAAATGAGGGGATGTAATGACGCCTTATATATGGGTGAGTTGCTATGGGTATTTAGGGGTAAAACGTGTGTGAATGTGTATATGTATGAATACAGGATGCTAGTTTCTGCAGTGTCTACTAGGGTGTGTTTGCACCTGCTCTAAGTCACTTCCTTGAACACTCTGCACTCAGGTACTGTAGTTAGCTACGTGCTTTTGACCTACATACTCTACAGAAATAACTTGATAACACACGCACACCCATACAGTGTCATGCTGTCACACAAACCACTGGCACTTGCACACGCGCACACGCACACACGCACACCCTCAGGCACACCCTCACATGCCAGGAAGACACACCTGCATGGAACACAGCCCCTCTCCACGAGCCAGAAGAGTAGGATCAGGTACAGAAAGGGTTCATGGTTAAGCTGCGAACTTGAGGAATAAAGGTCATTACTGCAGTCGCACACAGCAGTCTGACAGCAGACGCTTCCTGGGCGTGACACCTGGATACAGTCCTTTGCAGAACTCCCATTAACTCTGTCAACATCTCATGTCAACATCTCTACAGGGTTAAGGTGTTTTTGACCACGTGTATCCTTTTGAAATTAGCTGTCATTGAAGGATCTTGGTCCTGCGCCTCCTGCTAGTTGAATAATCTCACTTTGGCATTTTTCTGTCTTGCAGACAATCTCATACAGGCAGAAACCACTTTACAATTTAGTACTGAGTGGACCAACTCACCGGACCCATTTATGTTGTATATGCAATAATTGGGAGTGCCTCAGTTTTCTTATTCCTCAGTTAAACTAGATTTGGCTTATGTTCGATGCAAAGATAATTGTCTTAATTATTTGGTAAACCTTTAGCAGGTTACAAAATATGAAAAGGGCAGAGGTCCTTACAGAAGATATAATCCAAAGCTTGGCAGTTCAGTTATTAGGAATAAGGTGTATTTTTTTCTATGTGCTTTCCAGCAAGATGATGCATAAATGTAGTGGTGAGTTCTGCAGTAATTGTGGGGTCTGTTATGGCTCCCAGCTATTTTTTTTCCTACTCACCTGTACTTTTTCATTTCCCTACCTTTCACTGCGGCTGAGTGTTAAAGGAGCCTAAAAACTAGGGATTTAAGTATCGAAGGTCTCAAACTATAGGTTACAGCCTTGTCTTTGTCCTCTGTCTATCTTGCTGATGAAATAGTGTTTTAATACGATGCCAGTGATGATAAATATCATTGTTATTGTCTTAAACACAAGGCTGACAACCTCCCATAATATGAGAATCTAATTCCTTATTACCACTTGCTATAAAATACACATTAAAAACTTGCAGGAAAGGAAGTCTCTCAGTTCAGAGTTAAAACTGCTCCAGTTCGTCGGCCAGTGTGGGTGAACCTGAGAGAGAACCTAGAGAAGCTATGCATAAATCTGTCCTGAGGGAGCAGGGGCCGCTTGCGGTGCAGTGCTGTGTGGTTATGGAAAGACTGACTGGGAATGGGATATTGTGAATGCCACACGCTTCCCCATTGCCTCCCACAATGGCCATCCGCCCACAGCTTCCAGCATCCTCTGCAGCCGCTTTTTCGCGACAAGCCAGCTAATAGCGTCGAGGCGAGGCAGGCTGCGCTGGCCCTCCGCTGATTGCAGCCCCCTTTCCGCTGTGCGCCAAGCTGCCCGAGGAGAGAGCGCCGCGTTAAAAATAGACGTTACATAACATCTCTTTGTTGATGCCAAGTGCTGGGACAGAAGGGGAGGGTGGGGAACGTGGCATGGCCTTGTTTTTCAGAACAGACCGCCCCCAGCTTGCCCGCACAAAATACTTATTCCATTGAGGGAGTGTCTCTAAAGACACAGGAAGACCGCCTCGGTGCACTGGAGTTGTCTCCAGGCCTCCTCTGCTTCCCTCAGGTGCGCCTTGTGGGGGATCCTCTCTGCTTCGGTTCCATTTCTCCTCACCATTTGCCATCTTGCTAACTCTCTCTGCAGGCAGGTAATTAACACAATAAAGTTTCATATGATTGGAGATGACATTCCAGCTCGCACCTTCGATGGATTACGCGATTCTCTTCACTTCCCAAAAATGGTTAGCATAGGTGGGAGACGCTCGTTATGTGATGATTTCGCAGGGAGGTGGAAGCCAAGGGATTCCTGGTAGCTAATAATCATGGCGGCGCTCACACTGGGAGCTGGCCATGTCTGTACCACATGATCTGCAGTGGTAAGATAGCTTAGAAGTGCTGCTGCCTGTCTTGGGTGCTGGGAATCATCTAAGGTCCCCTTTTCACAGTTCAGCTCCAGCAATCAAGGCGTACATAAACACATCTGCTAAAACGTCAATATCTCTAAGCACTGCTAATACAACTGAAATGTTAGGGTTGTGAAATTTTTCCTACCCTTTCTTTGAGTGTCATCATACAATATAGAAGTTCTGGAAGTTCTATATAAAGGTGATGTTTACAGTAGGACAAAGTGATGCAGTCGTTGGACTTCTGGAATTTGGCATAGCTTGGTGGTAAGTTGCAACATTACCCTCTTTAGCAAAGAAAAACATTCAGCCTTAGTCTGAGTCAGAGGTCTGATGGGAATCTGATACGTCAGTGTGCGTGTACGTGAGAAAGCAAGAGTTTTCGCAAGGTCTCAACCTGCATCGGGTGTCTATGCGGGCGGGCCTTGCCTGACAGAGACAGCTGACCCAAATCCCTGGGCAGATTGAGGTGTGCATGTGAGTAGGCGGCGTGCGTGTCTGTGTGTGCCTGCGCGTGCTTGCATCTGTGTGTATGTGTGTATTGTACAGTAGGTCTCCAAGGTTCCAGTGAGTAGCCAAGGGCAGATCAGTAAAGTATAATTCTTGTGCAGTTCCTGCATACACTTGTTGAGCTTGTCCCCACAATATTACCCCTGACTGTTTTCTGTCAACAATGTGTGTGTGTTTTTGTGTTAAGCCAATGTTATGTGAGCAGCTGACAGTAGATGTATGAAAGCAACAGGTTGCCAGGGGGGTACGTGCGCATGGGTGTCAGCAGTTAAAATAAACTCCCCTGCCACCCAGCTCAGGGTATCAGGTTCTTCCTTCCATTGGCTCGTGTGAGTTGCCAGGCTGCACCGCGGCCGGTGGTATGAGAGCACGGCTCAGAGTCTGGATCTCACCCCAGTCTTGGAAAGGCATGGAAGCTCAGAAGAGCTTCACGCCAGATGACATCACAGCAGATTATTATTATTTTTTTAAATATTTTGAATATTTTTGCCCTTCATTCTTTTCTGCATCATGCCCATTAGAGTAATATATGTCCGTAACAAATTAAAAGCATAGTGTTATCAGAGTTACTAAATGAGGTCCCTCCAGGTAAAACGCTGCACATAGTTTTACTGATAACGCCTTGAGCAGTCTTTGCTGAGGGATACGCGTAGCATACTAAAAAAGGAAAGGTACTTCCCTCTCAAACCTGCATTTACGGCTCAGTTGTTTTGCTTAGGTCAAGCTAGCAGCTGACATCAATCCAAAAGCTTGACAGATCTTTGAAGATTTACTATCGACAGGTGGAGTCATGTGAGATTGTGCATTTTAATGGTGTAATTAAGTGTAAGGTGCTGACATTAAATTGCCTACCCATGATATTCTCATGTTGATGCGCATAACTCATCCTTTGGGGGATTAAGGGCTGAAATTAAGAAGATATTTTTCCGAGAAAGTGAAAGGATGCAAAAAGATCAGAGGTGCTAAGTGTGCTTAGGTGGTGCCTCACAGTGGAGATCTTCTAGCAGGCTTGCCCAGATAATGGATTTGCACTGATGTTGTCTTAAAACTTGTTAGCTTTCTTCTCACACCGGTTAGCTTTGAGATCAGCTCTTGCTTTTTGTGTTTAGGATTCAGCCATTGGAAATGTTGCTGTTTTTCGCCTCGCCCCTGGTTAAACAGAGGTGGACTCTAAAGTCCACCCTGCAAACCAGGCTGCTTATGTAACAGCTTTTCAAAGCTGGCCTAGATAGCAGCTGATCGCTGTTGTCCTTCGCACCCGGCGCCACCCCCCTGCTGTGGGTTTCCTACACTCTGTACCAGCTTGAACTTCATATATAGGGCAGGATTGTCCTTCTCCTGTCTCATTTCCTGCACAGTTTTGTTCTGCTGCTGTTGCTGCACTGATGCCTTCAGTAATTACTCAGCAGATTACAAGCCTAGGAGGGTTGCGAAAAATGCTACTAGCTGCAAAATGAAGACCCAGGTGAATCTAGTCATACGCTGTACACATGCGTGATGGAAAGCATTATGGATTTCATAACCTTGTCCTAAACCTTAAAAGCCAATGCATATGTATTCATATAAGGATGAAAATTATTTGTTGCTTGCACAACTGTTTTGAGATGAAGTGCAGCCTTCCTGAGGAATGGATCACTTCAGGAAGTGACCGGGGGCTTGACGCCAGCTGTGTTTGATGTTTGCATGTTGCCTTTGTTTGTCATGAAATTAAATATTAAGAAATCTTAATTCAAACGGGTGTGTTTTCTGCATTCTGTCTAAAAACCTGGTTTATATAAATTTTCAGATACAACGCATTAAAGTGAAGACTACATGCACTTTGCTGGACAGTCAGGGTGATTTCTGTGACTGACGTCTTGTGGTTAACTGCACCTCAGTCTGCACGTTCATATTGACGTGGTCCTTTGATTTAACATGGCTGGTTTCTGCAGCGCTCATTCTTCTGCCGGCTCACTGAGGATAAGAAGTCGGAGAAGTTTTTCAAGGTGTTCTACGACCGAATGAAACTGGCCCAGCAGGAGATTAAAGCAACCGTGACTGTAAACACTAGTGACTTGGGCAGCAAGAAGAAGAACGATGACGCCATGGACCGGGAAGTTCCTGTCTGCAAGAAAGGTTAGATTTCAACCAGGGAGGTCAGTGTGGGTGGAGGGGTGGTTGTTGAGTAATTTTTTTTTTTTTTTTCCTCTTGCCAAGAAGATGAGATGCTGCATCTGTACTGTTATTTTCTTATGTCTTGGCCTGTTATTTGGTCATAAGTTTTAGGTGTTTTTTTTATTATTATTCTTTGAATAATTGATCAGGAGGGGACCAACTTTCCTTATGAGTTGATCCAGTGACAATCATATTTCTTGGAGAAATGCAAAACAAATAAATTGTGTAATATAAGCCTGATGTTGATCTCTTGTTGCAAATGCAACTTTAGAACTGAATTCTCTGCCAAAAAGCATGCCAATAGTAACCTTGGACTATTGTCAGGAATATATTCATTTAGATATTCCACTGTAGATTATTTTGGTTTTAGAGGAGTGTGTGAGTATCTTGAAAGATTACAGGCTTTCCCATCACTGTACCAGCAGCTAAGGATGCTGCTGTCATGGTGACGGAGGAGGTGCGCGAGCAGCTGCTGGAAGCCTCCTCCGCCACCAAAAAGGCATTCAACTCGTATCGGCGCGAGGCCGACCCTGAGGAGCACTTCGCCTCTGCCGACGGCCCAGCCGGTGCAGGCGACAAGAGCCAGGATGACGGGGAGATGAGTGTCGTCATCGCCATCATGCAGCCAATCCTGCGCTTCCTGCAGCTGCTTTGTGAAAACCACAACCGTGACCTGCAGGTCAGCCAGTTTCCCCGGGGTAGGCCTCTCTGGCCCTTCACATTAGCTCATTAGCTTTTTGATGTGCATTTAGACTTTAGAACAGCAGTCCTGATTAAATCCTCTCGGCACAATGGTAGGGTTTGTGATGTCACAAAAACACGGCCTTCTGGGTACAAGTTATGTTTCACTGCCAGTAAAATTCAATTTTGCCTAAAAAAACACCCTTAAGGAGTATATGTTACGGTATTGCGGTATGAATTTGTCTGCTGTTATACTGTATTATTTGTAGCTGATTCTCAGTCTGTGTCAGGTACTAAGGTCCCTCTATAGCAGATGAGAATCACGGATGAGTTTGTGAGGAATGTGTGAGTATCTTGAAAGATTACAGGCTTCCCCATCACTGTGCCAACAGCTAAGGATGCTGCTGTCATGGTGACGGAGGAGGTGCGCGAATTCCTTAACATTTCCAAAGTGCAGAATGTGTGTGTTTTGAAATGCAAGGGGGGGCTGTCTTTTATCTTTATCTGTGAATCAGATCAGGTCGTTCCCTGTTTGGTATGATGTCCATGCCATATTTCCTCTGGTATAGTATTCAGTCCAAGCTACCAAAGATACCTGGTGAGCTCACAATGTTCCATGTGTCTTGCCTCCTTTTAGAACTTCTTGCGTTGCCAGAACAACAAGAACAACTACAACCTGGTATGTGAGACTCTGCAGTTCCTGGACTGCATCTGTGGCAGCACCACCGGGGGCTTGGGCCTGTTGGGCCTCTACATCAATGAGAAGAACGTGGCCCTCATTAATCAGACTCTGGAGAGCCTGACAGAGTACTGCCAGGGACCCTGTCATGAGAATCAGGTAGACCGTGTCCTCCTAACACAGCTGTGGTACTCCAGCAATTATGGGTTTTGTAGATGCATGTAAAATAGCCAAGAACACTGCTATAGTCATTTTCCTGTTTTACCTCACAGTCATGTGAAAAAGTAAGTTTCCCGCATGAAATTTTTGTCGTCATTTCAACAATGCTGTTAGAGACATCTGATAAAAATGAAAAAGTTACACTTCAAATTTTGTATTTAGTAAAGTGTGTAAGATGCATCAGGAAGTCTCAAGGTATCCAAAGGTGTCATTAAGGGATGATGCAACTCTTGCCGCAGTCCATGTGAAAGTGCAGGAGTCGGCCATAAAAAAGAGAATACAAATTTGACCTTTACAGGGTTTGAAATTTGGCATTAAACACCGGCATGAGGAACAACACTTCTGTCCAGATCACACTGCTGCAGAGGAGACTAAGGTGGAGTCGCAGTTGCAGATGCCATGTTGGGTGGACAAAAACACAGAATTAGAGGAATGAATATCATAGCAACTGTGAAGCTTGATGGTGGGAGTGTTTTACTTTGAAATGGAGTTGCTGCCTCAGCTGCTCCTATTGTTATAGGGTCTACAATGAATTCAGCATCATACCAGCGAGTGCTTGAGATTGAGAGTCCACCTGTTAAAGCTGGGTCATAAGTGAGTCTTAACATGATAATGACACCAAACACAATCAAATCTTCAAACGAGTGGCTCAAAACAGACATCTGTGGTTATTTCGCTTGAAAAGTCCACATTTCATTGTTTTTGTTAGAGCACGTCACACCAGAACACTTCAAATAAAGGTTAAATATTTGTTTGTCTAAATATGTTGAAAAGGATTGAATTTTTCGAGGGGTGTACTTACTTTTTCATATGACTGTGTATTTATAAGCTAATCCAGTGATCCATCACTTTTCCATAACTGCTTGTTCAGTCTTTGCTCACAGTAAGTGTGAATGTCTCACAAAGAACAGAACAGAGGACAGGATGCCGGTGGATTGCAAAAATAGATGTAACATTTGTCATTTTAAGGATTACATTCAGTTGTTAAAATACCTGCAAGTGTTATATTTGTGCACCTTTAGGATGCTTTGGCACAGTTCCTCTCTTCATGTAGGTCCTGTGTTGTTGCATTGTAATTTCCCCATTTCTTTCTTTCACTCAGCATAGCTGAATGTTTTTGTTTTCATAGCAAAAGATTCACCTGTGATCAAATCTATGAAATGTATTAGATACTACTTTAAATGGATTCTCTTTCATTGCAGAATTGCATTGCTACTCACGAGTCAAATGGGATTGACATAATCATAGCCTTGATTCTGAATGATATCAACCCCCTGGGGAAAAAGAGGATGGATCTAGTGCTGGAGCTTAAAGTGAGTCTCCTGTGAAGTTATTGACTCTGTCTTTAGTGATTTTTTCCCCCCAAGTATAGAAACTAATGTCACAGGGCAATCAAAGGCAAAACAGTTTTACAGAGAGCTCTAGAGCAGACCAAAAAGCTTAGACAGTTACAAGACAGTTGCACTGGTTAAGCAGTTGACAAAGGAAAACTGAAAAGGGCAAAAGTTAAAGCATGTGCCGCAAAACAATCAATAAAATAGTTTACTTAAAGGCAAAAAATTGCAAAACAACACAGTATACTGAAAGGCAGAAATATTCTGCTAAATAATCAGTGACACAGTATACTGAAAGGCAAAAAATTGCAAAACAAATAACACAGTTTACTGATATGCAAAACTAATTTGCAAAATAATCAATGAGAGTATACTGAAAGGCAAAAAAATTGTTGCAAAATAATCAGTGACACAGTATACTGAAAGGCAAATTTTTTTTGCAAAATAGTCGACACAATATACTGAAAGTCAAAAATTGACTTGTATACAATGACAGTATACTGAAAGGCACAAATCGTTTGCAAAACACTCAATGACAGTATACTGAAAGGCAAAAAATTGTTTGCAAAACACTCAATGACAGTATACTGAAAGGCAAAAAATTGTTTGCAAAACACTCAATGACACAGTATACTGAAAGGCAAAAAATTGTTTGCAAAACACTCAATGACACAGTATAATGAAAGGCAAAAATTGTTTGCAAAACACTCAATGACAGTATACTGAAAGGCAAAAAATTGTTTGC
>JABFEB020000104.1:25203665-25219362 GCA_019775895.2 Stomatorhinus ivindoensis | reverse complement strand
GGCTGGCTGACTGCTGTTTTGTTGTGGTCTTCCGTCTGACACGGAGTGAGGTGGTGGCTGGCTGACTGCTGTTTTGTTGTGGTCTTCCGTCCGACACGGAGTGAGGTGGTGGCTGGCTGGCTGACTGCTGTTTTGTTGTGGTCTTCCGTCTGCCTTTACAGATTTGGGACATAGGTGGGCAGCCAAGATTCAGGAGCATGTGGGAGAGATACTGCCGAGGTGTCAACGCTATAGTGTGAGTACACTGAAGGGAGATGTGAGACAGATTGCTATGAGTACAAATGTTTGATTTTTGGTCAGCATAGCCGGTGAGAGAATCACATTCAGCACTCATGGAACAGTGCTAGTTATTTTAAAAAATAATGCTAAGATAATCTGATATTTATACTTCAGTAACAATGTGGTTGCACAAATGTGAACGCCAAGTAATTTGAAGAAACTTTTCAGCAGTAATTAGATTTAAGTGCCCTTCACTTTATCCATTGTTTATATAACAATATATATGATACTGTCTGTTCACATGTGCCTTCTTGACACTTGGATGTTTGTCAGTTACATGGTGGACGCAGCAGACCGCGAGAAGGTGGAAGCATCCAGGAATGAGCTGCACAATCTGTTAGACAAGCCACAGTTACAAGGGATCCCTGTGAGTTCATGCCGGTGTACAGCGGTACAGTGCAGCTCCTCTGTGATGCACTTCTTTACTGCCTGTGTCTGAGCTTTTGGAGTTCAGTTCTTACCATTTATTTTGTGCAAGCATAAGCATAACTCTGCTTGTAATGGCTCAGCCTTTGGGGATTTCCTGATTTGAGTTGGGGATGGCATGGATTTGCAGTGCCTTCGCTTCTCGTAAAAGGTCCTCTGCTCACCCCTGCAATCCCCCCCACCCCGCACCCGCGGGACATTTTGCAGATCTCCTCCCGACCCACACACGCTTCTTGCCAAAGTCTGCTAGAATCCCAGATGTGTTCTTCAGGGACCCTGTCACTCTTCTGTGGGCACAGGCAGAAATGCCTGGAGGCAATCAGGTCCATTCAGAAATGGAGCACTATCTAGGATTCCCTTACAGTCCCAGCTCTGGACTCTGAGGCTCCAGTTATTGTACGTTTTGGACTAGACAGTCTTATTGGCTGTTAACATGGTTATAAAAATAAGGACATGTATGGTTGTCACTGCAGGTACAATGAGGCTCCTGTATCCAGGAGCAACAAACCCAGTTAATTTTCTGGCCTTCAAAGATTTCTCATTTCATGTATTTTTTTCCCCTTATGGGCTTGGATCCCCCATGCTGGTGAATGCTGATAAAGTACCGAGTGCCCTCATCACATCTTTTTCTTCAGGTGCTGGTACTTGGCAACAAGAGGGATCTTTCTAATGCTCTGGATGAAAAGCAGCTTATTGAAAAAATGTGAGTATGATGCGATTTATGAGCCGGGATTAGTTACTTGTGTTCCTGGACCAGTGATCCGAGATGAACACTGACTCTCATGTAATTCATTAGTAAGCCAATGCCCATGAGCAGAACTGTAATGGCAGTTTTCCACTGCCGCCAGGAAATGAGCCGGACCCAACCCATACCGAGACCAGACTGTTTTCCATTGCCGAATATGTGATCTGTACCCAGTCTGTACCTTTGCTGACACAGCCTGTCTTACTAGCTGGGCCAAAATCGTGACCAAACTGAGCTGATTATGTCGCCACCGTCTCATTCGTCAGCGCTCGGAGATATCAGGGAACTGCGTCGATATTCATGGATTATCTATTCTATATATTATGAATTATTTGTTGTATCGCACATTCCAATGTATTGATGCATTCCCTGTAACTCAGAACATGAAAATTTCCAACATACTACTTGGAAAAAGTACTGTAGAACAACCGAATTGAATGGACTCATAACGCAAATTTACATAAGCAAATGCTAATTCCGCTAGCGTTTGATATTCACATAACGCGCTGATTCTTACAGACGTGCTAGCGGAAATTAGCACACAGGAAAAAAAACGTAATTGCACACACTAAATCATCATGTACAACGTGTGAACAGTACATAAGCATCTCTTCACGTTTACGTCACTGCTGCTCTCCAAAACTGACTACGCCATCACTACTTTACTATTTGATGGAATGTATGTCTCACTTTGATTATGCGTAGCGTTTTTGGAAGCGGGGAGTTAACAATCCCCTGTTATAGTTTTACGGGGTCTGTGGATTAATTAGTACTCCGCAAACTCCAGATGTTCCCCTAAACTTGCTTAATTTTGGTTATGTTGAAAATTAAAATGTTGTCCTCGAATGCTGTGTTATAACCACTCAACCCTGGTCTAAAAATTTAGTTTTTATTTAATTTGCTATTTAATTTATTTACTGTATATTGATACTGTACCAAAATGTATATTAAGTTCTTTAAAAGCAGAGAAACTTTTGGTCTCCAACCAATACAACAAAAAGTTATTGATTATAACATTAGTAGTATGATTGATTGCGTTATTTATTTTTATATTCTATGTGTGTCATTTTATGGCCTTATTACCTATTATTGTATTGTGTGTATGTATATATATTTGCAGGAACTTGTCAGCTATCCAAGACAGAGAGATTTGCTGCTATTCAATTTCTTGCAAGGAAAAGGACAACATAGGCAAGTGTGATTGAGATGCGGTATCTCTCTCATCATAAATATTGTGTACCTTAAATGGTTGTTTAATGGCACGGATAAAATTGAGACCACAGGGCAGTTCTTCTTTTGTTTCACTCATTTCTCAGTTTCTGGCTGTGAGTCTGAATATATAAATAAATAAATTGTGTGTGTGTATGTTTTTATATATATAGTGGTCTCTAAAGGCAAGACTGAAGTCCCAAAAAACAAGGATGAAGGATGAAGCCCTTCAAGAGAAAGAACCAGGCTGCAGTTAGCAAAAAAATTATGTCTATATATATATATTTATTTATTTTTTGTTTGCAGACAGCAGCCTGGTTCTTTCTCTTGAAGGGCTTCATCCTTGTTTTTTGGGACTTCAGTCTTGCATTTAGATGCCTGATACAATGCTGTCCTAGCAGTGCTCTTCACACCTGCACTTAATGTTTCCCATTCCTTTTGAATGTCACTTGATGTCATCCTCAGATTCACGAGAAACTGTCGGATAAGTCAATGGTCATCTGTGGCATTTTAAATTCGCTTCCGCCCTTTAGATGGTTTCTGGTCATTTCCAGTGTCTCCTGCTTCACCTTATTCTTCTGTACTGCTGTCTTAGAAATTTGGAAGCAACCTGCTGCACAGTGTAGCCTTTTGTCAACAGAACCACGATTATAAACCAGGATTAAAAAATGCAGATTTGCTTAAAAATATAGTGGTCTCTTTTTTTTACACAGCTGTATGTACAATTCGAATAATTCTGAAAAGCTGTAATCACAAATGAAAACTTGTAAACTCCTTGGAAGCCTGACTATCCGTGCTTTGTGTGTGGCGTTTCACTGGAAGTGTTTTTCTGCTTTTAATGCTAAATGTAACTTTTTAAGGCTCTCACTGGCAGCGATAATGCTAACAAAAGCAGACTGTTGATAGTCTGTTTGTTTTTCCACAGACCTTTTGTGCAAACGAAATGCATAAACAGGCTGTCTCACTCGCACTGATGTCTCTGTTTTTCACCCAGTGTGCTTCTCTCTCTCCACAGATATCACGCTGCAATGGCTTATACAACACTCAAAATCCCGGAGGAGCTGAAAGTCCAGAACTCGTTCCTGGCCCTTCCCCCATGATTTTGTCTGCCCCGTCAGCCTCACCTGTCATCCTACTCCCGCTATGGTGGCGTTCAGTAGTCCGACCCCCTTCACGGCAGTGTTGTGCACCACCCAGTCCACCCACCGGCCACACAAACCCCCCCCCATACCATCACCATTCACTTTGGTCTGCCTTGCGCACTGCTAAAAATGTAGTAGCCTTCAGCATCAAGTCCATAACTTAAAGTATCCTACAGTTGTTATGACAGTCAGTTGAGAAAACCAAAAACATTTTGAGGCGGAGGGACCTAGCAGCCAATCCCTGGCACGTCCTCCGGCTTCATCATGCCAAATTGCAGGTCTTTTTTTATTTATTTAATTTAAATAGATAAACTTTTTGGAAATTGACTCCTACAGCAGGTGTCTGACGCGCTGGCTCATTGTCACTGGGTCGAAGCAGTCTCTCACTGTAACACACTACTCTTGGGGTCGCGATGAATGTTGCCCAGCCCAGCCCAGTTAACCCTGTGAAATTGCAGCAGGATCTGGCAGGATCTCGCTTTTCTTCTGTGTGTTGTGTCTCAGTATTGCTGAAACTGTTAAATCATTTTTCCGATACAAATGTGTTTTTGCTTCATGAAATCCATCAAAACATGATTTAAAGAAAGTGATACGATGAAAGCATTAAAAAAAAATACAGAAAAGCAGAAGTAATCTGGCATATAAAAATATCTTTATAGTTTCTACGGGAGAATGGATTTGTATGTATGCATATTGTTCATAGACGATGAAATGCATACATACGCAATAGACAGATATTGATACACACGCAAACACACGTGCATACTTCTGTAAGAAAGCTTGTGAATGTAACAAACCTGAAGTGGTTGGGTCTGAAATTTGCCCGAGTGGGATGAAGCTTGGAGTGCTGTTAGTCAGGCAGAGAGGACAGCAAAATTAGAAGCAGAACTGGAAGTGCCTTCTGCAAAATCTCTAAAGCAGACAAAAGCATTCCCTGGACAACAATTCGCAGAGTATTAACACACACACATATATATACATTCATTCATTTATATTGTGTGTGTGTGTGTATTTATATATACACACACATACGCATATATAAATTTAAGAAATGGGCATGCTTTTAATTTTATTACTGTACCTTATTCATTGCCACAAAACTTTACAATATCTGTATTTTAATATAGCCTTCCTGTACTAAGACAGCTCTCGAGAATGCTACAAATGCACTCGTAAATAAACAAATGATGTAAGTGATTAACAGAAGCACAGGTTAAAGGAAGTTTTTCTTGAGAGAAAACTATAAACCTCTGCCCTTACAGTTTTCATCCCAATGTTACGCACATTTTATTTTTAATGTGTGTGTGTGTAGGTGAGTCATAAAAATTGATAAAAGGTCTTCTTTTTTGGCTTTACATAATTCTTCACTCAGTGCTTTCATTCTAAAAGTGCTTCTGCAGATTTGGGAGTGTTTACTGGATGTTGTGTGCCGTCTGGGTCTGTTTGTCTCCTCCCTGCCGCACGCCCCTTCCCATGCACACTCATGCTGTGTAATGTGATGTGTGACCATGTGGAGCACAGGGACTAGCACCGTGCAAAGTGTGTTATTCACTCTTGAATGTCTCCCCCAAAGCCTTAATGGTGAACATGTGGCGCTCATTATAAATTCAGGATGCATATTGCCCCCCTCCCCCAGTCATTCTTTTTACGATATATTTTTATCACAAATTGATTTTTTTTGTATGTCTTTTTTTAAAAACCATATCTCTTACTTTGAGTATGCAGCATTAGAGGTATATCACAAATGTGAATCTATTAGTCTTTTTCCTTGCATGGAGTCTTTAGGGAATAATGCACAATGCAGGATAAATGGAATATCTGAATGTGACTAAGAAAATACAGACCACACGAAAACTACAATTTATATTTGGGGAAAATACAGAAAATGACAGAAACTTTAAATGAAAGAATACCGTTACCATGAGAATAATTTTTTAAAGTATGATGTTTTACACTTTACACATATAAGATGAAATGTATATGATAAAATAAAATTATAACACACGATGTAGAAGTTTGGCATCAGTGCCAGAACATTATTTTTGAATACTTTCTGAACAGTAAAAAAGGGCCAGTTAATTAGTTCCATAGGATTTAAAGCTGCTGACCCTGGATTATGTGAAATAATTACCTCTAACGTGATTAATTGTATAGCAATGTTCCATTTATTGTGTTGGTTTGTAATGTGCATGCACATTTTGCAGTGCAGAGCTGGCTTTGTAAATATCTCATTGTCTTGACTCTGAGCAGCATGTTTTCAGCAGTGCCAATCAAGGCCCCTAGCTTAATACCCATAAGGGGTTTAGAACTTAAATTGTACCAAGTTTATACCAAAAGAAAATGCAAAAGCCAAGCAAAACTGACCCACGGCTGCAGAACATGTCCCTGGAGACTCCAGTGAGCCTAGCCCCCCAGGTTGGCTTTCGCATGGACAATACCCAGTGGAGCAACATGCACCCTGTTCTTACTGCCTTCTCTCGTGACGCGTTTACCCCTTATATAAGTGTTGCGTTGGTGATGCATCCAGTCTCGCTGTTCGACTGCTGTGTATAGTGTACTGGGGAGAGGAATTCCTTCGTTTTTCAGCTGTGCCTAATCAGATAATGTACATCCTCATTCATATTGTTAATATATGGACCAGGTCACCGGGAAATGTCACTTTTGTGGGAGAAGGTGGATCCTTCTGTTCTGTTGACCTCTTGAGTACCTCTTGGAATTTATCTGTAACTTTGTCCGTTGTGCAGTAGAAAAGTCCTCCCAGCACTGCATGTGGAAAAGATGACAGATTTGCAAATAAGAACTAGGCTGACTGATTTATTTAGGTGAATTTTGTCTGGTTTTGCTTTTAATTTCTCCCACCTCTGCTCCATGATCTGTCAATAAAGTTACCTTTTTTTGAAGTTTTTTTCCTGCGAGCTATAAATCTGAAATGTTTTTTTTTCCTCACTATTATGTTTTGCATTTAGTAGTTAATGTGTTTCTCATACAACATATTTTATATGGTAAAACAAAAATACAAATGGCACGTGTGTTTCCATGCTTGTTTTATTTACCAGACCACATCATTTAGTTTAATGGTTTAAATTAAATCAGGCCGTTTAAGTTATTGCTCAGTTTTTATAAAGCTCTTAACATTAATATATAGTTTGTGAGATTCGAGATTTTCATGCTGAATTAGTCAATTCTGGTACCACCATAGTTCACAAATATGATTCATTCACCTCCCATAGAGGTGTCAAACGCATACACCATAACCAGTTCCAACTGCGCCAATTTCTGATTCATTACAGATAAACTACGAACTATATTGGCATAACAAATAGTTTTTTTGTGTGCGTGGGGGTTCGGTAGTCATTTGTGGCGAAAAAGTCATGACGTCGCCTCTGAGCCACAGCGAGACAATCAGCGTGACGCTCCGTTGTTCTCTGACGCGCTGCCCTACAGTATTATGACGCTGCATTACCGACAACCAGAGGTGCCGAATCACCCTCGGCACGACTACACCCAGCGCTAGTGCCCGCAGTTAAAAAAAAAGTGTTTGAAAGCTTCATCCCAAAAAGCCTCAACCTGCGCATTTCCAAGGAAATTGTTACTTTGTTCGGTTAAAAGCCTGTCAGTAGTGGATTTACATACATTCGATGAATCCCCTTCTATATATCTGCCTAATAAGCAGATTACCCATTATATGGTAATTAACATAATTTTAATTCATTTAAAATTTTATCAATTCGATGCGACAACAGACTTCTTTATAGCAAGCTTGTTTTTAACAATTTTGAGACAAAGGTGCAGCGCACATATGAAGGTCAACTGTGGGAAAGTTCGCACAGAAGCCAGCCAGCCTCGCCGTCGAACGGTACCTCACACTTGTGACATTTCAATTGGCTGGAAGTTCTGCTTTCTATTGAACGAACAGCTCGCCACGACACAGAAATCAAACGGGAATCACAAGACTGGCGTGCGCAACAGCCAATCACATTTACTCGTGTGCATCCACTTCCTATATGATTAAGCAAAGGGCTGGCCAATCGTGTTCTCGAACCGGGGAGGGGCTGGTTTGTTGACTGGAGCCGTGTGAGAGAAACCTTGGAGTTAAGTGAACGAGAAGGGGCTAATTCAGTGCTGTTTCCTAAGACATTGTCGTCGTGAATTATGATTTTTAAAGCTGCGCCAGGGCAAAGATGCAATGGAGGTCAATAGTAGTTGGTCTTCTCCTCTTGAGACTGGTTTTCAATTTTGTCATATGGCTTGCATTTGGACTGGGACCTAGCTGGGGATTCAACTTCCCCATAAATTTCAATTTCAATTTACACAAAATTGAGCTTTTCAAAGAGAAAGAAAGGGACAACTCGAGGACGAATTCGTGGTTAAATCAGTTACGTGACGATATAGACGGATATCACAGGACGTGCTCAAAGGATAATGAACATCCCCACAAGAAATCATATCTGAGCTTCTTTCAGAATGGAAAAGACGAATATGCGAAGAAGTACAGCTCCTTCCCCGACAAGCTGAAGACGGAGATGCGGGGAATGGCCAAAGAAATGTTCTACTTCGGATACGACAACTACATGAAATATGCTTTTCCTGATGATGAGCTTAACCCTATAGACTGTCAAGGGAGGGGACCAGACGTCCTTAACCCGTACGTGGCTTTCTCTTGTCTTTCTTAAATTGTCAGCTTGTTAGGTGACAGTTACAGTAGGATCTGTGTCAAGTACATACCTGAATAAAAAGTTGGCTTCTTGTTCTGCGTAGAGGTGACAACTGACGTGGTGCTTTAACTATGGAATTATCAGTAAATACATGACGGACGACACTATAGGTTAAAACGAGCTGGTAAATGAAGGCTTCATATGCTGTCAGGATGCCGCTGCGTAGGTGGATTAAGGTTTCTTATTTAAATTCTCTTTTCTTGACTGCTCATGCTATGTATCTGCTTGTGAATAACCCCCCCGGGTGTTGGAAAGCTAAGAAATTTGGACAAAGCTAGTATGTAAATACAGCATCTCGACGTAATACCTGCCCCTTTGAAGGGCAGCCTACGGATGGTATAGAACATGTGCACAAGGCTATTGTTAAACTTTAACTTGCCAATCCGGTTATAAATCTGTGTTCATTAACACCGTAGGTGTCATATTGGGCAGTATTTCCCAGTAATGTCCACCTTAGTTATATCAGTAGTTAACTATACCCTGATCAGATGTACTTCTGCTTAATAGAACCGGAGGTGAATAATCACAGAATTGTATTTATCAAAATGGTTTTCCCTGGTCGGCTTCCTGTTGATTGCTCATGACATTAATGTGCCTTGTCGCTATCTGCATCGCGTTGAATGTAACCCTGTGTTTTAAATGACATTGGTTAAATCAGGCTTACTGTTTCAGGTCAAACATCAACATCAACGATGTTTTGGGGAACTATTCTCTGACCCTCATCGACACACTTGATACACTCTTGGTAAGTTAGCTGACACATTATTCTTTCTTTATTTCTTCTTTTGAGAATAAGTGACACTTCTCTTTTTCACTATGACGTTTTTTGGCTTGAAACGTACAATGAAGCCGGAAGCGTATTGTTTGATTGTATAGATGCGCATCACTCTCGCCTTCCCGCGCCCCCTCTCACCACAGCCGGCTTTGGAGGGATGATGCTTCGCGCCCGAGGCCGTTGTTTCCCCATCCTCTCTCGTGTGGCGGGGTCTGCAGTCTGTTTCATTGAACTTTCAGTCAGCTGCAGGGTGACCAAGCTACAGGTGCAGCAGCACCCGACTATTTTAATAATGCCAAAAGATGCGGATAAATAATGCTTGTTTCCTGCCGTGCAGCTGATACTTGTTCTGACCTGGTATCAGGTGGTGTAGCTAACCTCTTGGGTAACTCTTGCTTTATATTTTCTGGCATAGTGGATCCCTGAGACCATGCTGTCAAGACAAATCTGTGAAACATTCCTGGTCATGTCTGCCTTGCTTACTAAGCTATTAAAATGTTCTTACCGGTGTGTGTGGGGGTGATTAACCCCCCAGTATTTAATTTAAGTTCCTTTAATCTCCCCGCATTAAATAGGCCTTTGTATTTAAAGTATTTAGTTGTACCTCCTCAGTATCGAACTCTGTCCTGCGCTGTTGTGTTCATATAATATGCAAGTTGTGCATAAAGAGTATATCTTAGTATAATGTATAGTTGAGAGTAATTAGCATATATCAATTAAAGAAATTTGATTCCAATGATGTAATGTATGCTGGTGATCCAGAATGTTACACAACTATTGTATTATTCTTAATGTATCCTTGTTCATCCTTGACCAAAGGAATGGCCATAAATTCCCGATTCCAAGGTAGTAAATACCGTGTTTAAATGTCTACATATTAACATACTTGTTAAGTTTTTTTTTCCTTGAAGAATTGTTTAACTGAAAAGTATGCAATGAATGCAATGCAAGCACTAACTGATGGTATGTGTTGATATATTTTTTTTTTTTGCTAGGTGCTGGGGAATGTGTCAGAGTTTCACAGAGCTGTAAAGCTAGTGATTGACACAGTGTCTTTCGATAAGGATTCTACTGTACAAGTGTTTGAGGCAAACATCAGGTACGCCTTTTTCTGCCAGCATCTCATTCTCATCCCCCACCTGTTTAGTTTGACACAGTTTTAACGGTTAATGTGCAAAGTTGTGGTTTCTCTTTCGTGGTATTTTTTCTAAGAACAAAGGCACAATATAATTTCAGTAATATTGAGCTTTATATGCAGATGTTTAATGCTTATGATGCGAGGCATAAAATTAAATAATGAGTTGAAAAATTGCTGTCACAAGTAATTAGAGAAGCAGAAGGTAAACATTCTAGGATATGCCGTGTAGTGGAGGCTGCATTCTAACGTTCTTATGAACCAGGTGCAGCAGATGTTGTTTGCTGCACCCTGGCTTTATTGGGAATGTGCAGTGTAGCAAAGAAATTATCTTCCACTGTATAACTGGCTGAGCAGTGGCTGAATAACAGCGACTCTTCTTTGTTGCTTCCCTCCACCTCAGGATCCTCGGAAGCCTGATATCCGCTCACATCCTTCTCACTGATTCCAAGCAGCCTTTTGGCAATGTGGGCCTCAAGGACTACGACAATGAGCTCCTGCACCTGGCGCACGACCTTGCCGTCCGGCTGCTGCCCGCTTTCGAGAACACCAGCACGGGCATCCCCTACCCCAGGGTGAGGGACCAATCTGTGAAAGCTTCAACAAAGCCGATTCAAGGGATCCCAAGACAGAATTTTAGCATGCTCCTCGCACTGCAGGGCATTAGAATTATATATCCTTCCCCAACAGAAGAGCAGTAGCATTAGTCAGAGTGAGATTAACGTGTCGCATGTAGCTTTAACTTGATGTCTTGTGGTAGCTCGCCTGGAAATAATTCTTAAAGTGAAGCAGAACAGTAACATAACTGTACTGTTTATCACTTGCAAGCATTAAAATAAATGTTGCCACATGTCAGTGACAAATGTTAAACAGTATTCTTTTGGTATGTAAATAGTTGGTGGCACTGTGTGGTAATGAAGCTGTGGGTTTAAGGATTACATTTTTTTTTCCTCTTTCCCCCTGTTCCTGTAGGTAAACCTTAAGAACGGTGTCCCCCCTGACAGCGTCAATGAGACCTGCACAGCGGGCGCCGGTTCCCTTTTGGTGGAGTTTGGAATCTTGAGCCGCCTGGTCGGCGACTCCACGTTCGAGTGGGTGGCCAGGCGGGCTGTCAAGGCACTGTGGAAGCTGAGGAGCAATGAGACCGGTCTGCTAGGTAAGTGCTGCTGCCATGACGACCCCCCCCCCTCCCCCCGCCCCAAAAAAAATAAAATAAAAGCCATCAAGGCTGGTGTAAGATGTATAATGCTCCTAATTTAATAGCTGTTTACATTGTGTTACATTGTACAAAAAGTCCCTTGTTATTATCTGCTGGTCATGGTCAGCTTAGAGGTTCAAGTTCATTGGTGGCGTCAGTGCAGTGATGATTAGGTGAGGAACCTGAATTCTCTTCTCCAGCTGTGGAAAGTTTCAAGATATGTGCTGCTGTGTCAGAACTTCTGGTCACAGTCAGACGATTACATAACTCCCAAGTTATTTTGGGAAAAGTGACCTGAGCAAATGTCTTTCTGTCGCGTCATTCTGATGGGCCCTCATGTTACCTTCTGGGTTCTATGGTCGACAGCTTGTTTATGATCTCACTGGATGTTGTGCATCTGAGGGGGAGAGTGATTAGTCTGTCTGGCTTTAATTGTCTGATATGTCCGCTTGTTTCTCAGGAAATGTAGTTAACATCCAGACAGGCCAGTGGGTGGGTAAGCAGAGTGGTCTGGGTGCTGGATTGGACTCATTTTATGAATATTTACTGAAGTCCTACATCCTCTTTGGAGAGAAAGAAGACTACAAGATGTTCAAAGCTGCCTATGAGAGCATTCAGAATCACCTCAGAAGAGGGTATGTTTGAAATTTTGTGGAAATAATTACTGTATATGTGTAAATATGTATGTGTATTTATCAGTCTTTTCTGCATTCTTTATTATTTACTGTCTTTGCCATCTATGTTTCTGTGTAGGCGGGAGGCCTGTAATGAAGGGGAGGGTGACCCTCCACTCTATGTTAATGTAAATATGTTCAGCGGGCAGATAATGAACACTTGGATCGATTCCTTGCAGGCCTTCTTTCCTGGGCTTCAGGTAGATCTCTCACCTTTCACGTCACAGACGCTTCAGCAGTGCAGAAGTCCTTAGGTTTTAAACTGCATCGGATACACGAGAGGGAGTAGGAGGAAATGCAGACGTCATATGACATGCGGCGTGGTTTCAAATACAAATCGCTTTAATGCACCAACCTGTTTTCCCTAGATTTATAACTCGTATAACTTGTTACCTTGCATATGCCTTGATCCGGAAAAAGTGGAGGGTGGAGTGGATGTAGTTACACTGTTCTCCTGAAGGGCACAGTCGTGCCGCCTCTGAAAATGGGTCCTCATTTCTCAGGTGCTCAGTGGGGACGTGGAGAATGCGATCTGTCTGCACGCTTTTTACTATGCCATTTGGAAGCGATTTGGAGCCCTTCCTGAGAGGTATAACTGGCAGCTGCAGGCACCAGATGTTCTTTTTTACCCCCTGCGACCGGAGCTGGTGGAGTCCACATATCTGCTTTACCAGGTACTGGGAACCGTGTGAATATTCATGCATATATGGTATGATCAAAAATGGCAGCTTTAGGGTCTGGTTTTGCACTTGTTAACTTTTTCCAGTAGATTATCTCCAGGAATAAATGTAAATATAAGTGGCTGAGTACTGTTATTTTTCAACACTGCTGTTACATCTCCTGTTTAAACTTCAGGTCACTGTTTACAGCCAGTCATAATGTTGGCTTGGGCTAGACCCCATTGTGATATAGATGTTGAGGATTGCTGTGTTGTGCTCTCAATCCTCTTCAGGCTACCAAGAATCCTTTTTATTTACATGTGGGAATGGATATCCTTCAGAGCATTGAGAAATATACCAAAGTGAGGTAAGAGCTGAATTGTAAATGAACAGGGGGAACAGGAGCGTTTTAATGAAAATATAAATTCCAGTCATTTTACTTTCCATTCCATCTCCACTCAGAATGGTCTCAAGAAGATGAACACTGGTATTCCTGGCTATGATCTAAGGGCTACTACAGTATATGAGGAACCAAACTGGTACAATTTAATTAAGGAAAAAGATTGCGTGAAATGTACAGCATGGAATGCTTTTTTTGGCTCATTTCATTTAAAGCATTGCACAGAACTTAATGTGGTATTCCCCCTTTAATGGGATAATGTAGGCGGGCCTGCTTCTCTGCTTAAAATATATGAAGTCAGTTCAAGCCAAGACCTCCAGTAAATCCATTAGTGCATTCCATCCACCCATTTTCTGAAGCTGCTCTGGTGGGTCACAGAGCGGCCCAGAGCTTGTTTACTGGCAGCCTGGGGCAGTAGGTTGGGCGGCCCAAGAACTAAAAGAAAGAAAAAAAAAACCTTTTCCATAATTTATTAATCGTGTATGAATCTTGTGTGTAAAGATTCATCCAAACAGCACTAAGCTAAGCAAGCTCTTCCTGTCTGCCACACTGTCTTGTGCAGACTTAAAGATGTCATTGGTCCACTAGAGCACTCGATTGCAGTTTCCAGAATTTATTGTAAGTTCCAGAATGTAAAGATATGTTGGTAAGACTTTACTTGGAGGCACAAATAATGTAGGAGTACACCCTTACTTAACGTATTAACCCAAAACTAAGCATTAGTTATGAACTGATCCCATGTTCGTTCATCATTAGTCAATCATAATAATGTATTTCATACATCATTTCATTCATATATTTCACAATAGCATGTATTTCACGCAGGTACTTTTTTTGTTCATGATTTAAACTTCAGTTTTGCTGGGTTCCTAGTGTCTCCTAAAGTAAAGATTTACCTAAATGTTTTCTTAATTTGGGCCTAACCAGTTACATCCTTGTGACAAAGGAAATGCAAGACTCACCCAAATACTTTCCTTAATCTGACTATATAATATTGTCATGTAAATCTGGGTTACTTAAGGAACTTATTCTTTGAAACGCATGTAAAAGAATTCAAATGAATTATTACCTTCATCTGGTTATTCTGTGCATGTAAACGCAGCACACGTGTAAACAGTGTAATTGGTAAAGGAGATTTGAAGTAAATGGCTACCATTGGCAGAGAAGTGCTATATGTTTGCAATCGAGCAGTAATGCTGAGTATCAAGCATATCTGTGACTACTCCAACGACTCATCTTCTGCAGTTTGAATGTGAGTGTAATATATCAGATAACAAGTCATTATGGATAATAACAAAAGCAGCCAAGTCCCATAAAGCGCTAATGGGTTTGGGGAGTAGAATCTTTAAAGTACTTCCATACTTGCATAATCGCAATACAATGGACATTAACCATCTGCCTTAAACGTAGCTACATTAGTTAGCTAGCTAGCTCGCTAATTTACGAGACTGTGCTTAAATTTAATGTAGCATAGCTTGGCTACATAGTGAGGCTTGATTGTTAGCTGAGCGGCTGATTGGCGTGATATGACACACTCGTGTTTTGTGCCTACTGCCATTTATGAGCAAAGTTACACTCTTAACACGTATTAGCTAGCTGAGTGTCTTACCTTCGACATGCTACTTCGTGACTGTGATTGGCAGAAATGCCACCACTGGCCCGAATGGGGCAGCGACTTGTCAGTCAACTTGCCCGACATATTTTTTCTCTGGTCCTGGCCCGTCACTAATTTCGAACCCTGCAGTTAGCTCAATCACAGATCAGAAATTAGCACAATGGGGGGGGGCATGCAAAGCTCACACAGCAGAGGTAGGACTCAGCCGTAGAGGTGAGAGATTGTAGTCCTAACTGGCAAGCTAGGACATGCCGCGCCTTTTAAACAAACTCTACATCAGGATGTGTCTTCATTTGAAAGGCTAAAAATGACCAGACTGTATGATGCTACACTTCCCTTTAACCCGGCAGGTGTGGGTATGCTACCCTTCATCATGTGGTGGACAAGTCCAAAGAGGACCGCATGGAAAGCTTTTTCCTCAGCGAGACCTGTAAATACCTTTACCTGGTAAGCGCACCCCATCTCTTCAACAGTCAGCCAACCCTTGGGGTTGGTGGCCACAGAGGTACCTACTCTGTCATTTCATCAATTTGTTATACAGAGGGAGCCACTTGAAATAGCCGCGACCGTGTGAATGGCATGCGGCTGGCGTGCGGCTGGCTTGCAGTTGCCGGGCAGTTGCCGTGATCCCCCCTCCCTCTCGTACTAGAGGGGCGTGTCAAGATTTCCCAGAAAACACGCCCATTCAAGCCCTATTTATTCAGTACCTGGTGCCACCACTAGCT
>JABFEB020000104.1:25165545-25180064 GCA_019775895.2 Stomatorhinus ivindoensis | reverse complement strand
GTGTTTTCCATCTTTGCTGATAGGAAGTCATTTTGAAATCAACACTGTCACGTAACTGCTGCTGATGTAACTGTAATGCCTCTACCTGACAAAATATAACGCAGCATTATGAGAGATACTTGTCATCAATACTTTCCCACGAAATTGGGATTGACCTTACTGGGTGAGGGAGTGGGAAAATGACATGAGATCATTTATAGGATTTAATCTGTCTTGAGGAATGAGGAGTTGGTTACAGACAGAAATGCCCACCAGTAATTATAACTAGACTCAGAGAGGTATTACAAAAGAATTAGTCCATTTGTTGACATTTTCTGAGACAGAGGTGACAGCTGCAAGAATTTCTTTGGTGGGTTTTTCAGGCTTATTATAGCCGTTGACTGATGACCTGTTATCAAAGTACTCCTTACAGGATAAAACTGGTTCTCTTCTTCACTGGAAAGGCAATTTTTCCAGTTTGCAGAGACTCTTTGTACTACATACTATTCATAATTCACCAGGAGGCCGACCATCTAAATCAGAAGGGAATGTGGAGGTAATATAGAAGACCAAAACAAAAGCACCAGACATAAATGAGCTCATTTGTGCGGAAAAGAATGTTTCCTACATCTATGAACCCTGAGGAGCAGTCTGCTACAATCTACAGGTCACTTACCCTGATACTGAGAAGACCCCATAGATGGCAGGATTCTTTGTGTCCTGTGTCTGCTGTATATAAACATCACCTGGAAGACACAATAAGACATTGTTAACATTTTTTAATTATTGTTCTGTACTTGTTACAGAACTTACATTATCCCAGTGAATCTAAGGAGGATTTACAATTGTAATCGTACAACATGAAACATAAAGCTAGACATTTATTTGAACAACACGGGATCAGTGCACTGCATCCGCAACTTTGAGGCTAGAAACAGACATTTCCTGCGAGGTGACGAGATGTGATCTCATGGTAAAGGGTGGAGGTATCCTTTGTAAGGAGAGGAAAATGATTGTAATTAATAAAAGGGAATGGAGGCGGGGTGTTCCTCTGAAATGGAATTCAAAATCCATAACAAAAATTGCACCCAAGCGATCGTCAGGAAAGTAGTTTGACCTTTATAGATGGCTGAAACAAAACATAAAATGGAAACCTAGGCTACAAAGGCGAAACAAACAATCCTTAAATGGCACCATTAGCTGCCACAGTACAATGCTTAATTTGTAATACTGAATTGCCCTCAAAGAATCTTGACAACAGTTCTGCAAATCGGCCGCAGAGTGGCTCAGTGGTAGTACAGCCATCTCACACATCCAGGGTTGGGGGACTGTAAAGTTTGTATGTTATTTCTGTGTTGTGTGAGAATCATCTGTGTGCTCTGGTTTACTGTTGTGTTTAGCTTGCATGGCATCTCTAAAGTACCAACTGTATATATGAACGTGAGCCGACTTAGGGATTAGTATCTCATCCATTGTGCACCCCCCCCGCCTTGTGTCCCATGCTGCCCGCGGAGACCTCCAGGCCCCATCACAACCCTAAGCAGGATTATCTGTTGTAACAGGAACAGAGGAAGAGATTTTTTACTATAATTTTTTTTTTAAAGTAACATTTCAAAAGCTAAATGAAAACACGTTCAATAAAACTGCACCTGAATAATAAAATGAATTATACGTATAAGACAATGCTGTGCGGTTTCCAAGTGTTTCAGATCTTAAATGTTGTAGCCGCGGTCAGCATTTGAGGTGTTCGTCTTTCTTTCACAGCTGGGCTGGAAAAATGTTATTTGAGACATTGGGAATTCCTCCCCGGTCACCACTGAAATAAAGTGTGATGGCCAGACCGTTTCTACTTCCTCCATGTCAGAAGAGCGGGAAGGAAAAGTCCTTTTGACTGAAGTGGTTATGGATCTATTCTACTGCACAGGGGTTTGGAATCATACCTTTCAGAACAGACAAAACTCCCAAGTCTCAGAGGAAAATCTAGGCATGATGAACACTGGTGTAACAGGGATTTAATAGAAGCCACATGTTTCCTATGATTCCACGGGGCTGAATAATTGGTGATGGAACATTCCCCTGCTGCTGAGCTATAAGGGAGAAATGTCTACACGTATATATAGACTGTTTCTACTACAGGGTGGACTACTCCCCCTAAATGAAAACAAAGAAAAAGATTTTTCAAAGAGGTAAAAAATGAACTGCCGAAAAATGACAGAACAGGACAAAAAATGTGACTGTCACATGGGTGCATGCCCCCATACGTGATCATCGATGCTCCCATTCATCAGAGTACTGATTGGACTATTTTTTCCACCTACATATTGTACATTATTTGGCCGTTTAGAGTCATATTTCTTTGATGGTGTGAAGTATTATTTCTCTCATGTGAGTTGCAATCGGAGCATTAGTTCTGTCTTGTGATTTTGCCCATATGGCTTACTTCTGTATTTGTATTTAGCCAAAAAAGCCAGACCTTTGTTACCCTGTTTACACCTAATCAACTGTACCCTGGTATATGACAGTAGAATTTGTGTTTCTGCTCACTGAAATAAACTCTATCTAGATCCCTACCCTTAGGGGATTTTTCAGCATTATACGGAGTCTCCCATAATTACGTTAGTACAGAAAACCCAAAACCGAATATATATAACAAAGACAATTTTACAACTTTTATTGATGCAAACCCTGCAGCTCTTTATAGCCTTATCGTTTATGTAAATAATCTCTCTCTCTCTATATATATATATGTGTGTGTGTGTGTGTGCAGCTAGAAACAGCAAAACAAATAACTTAATATATGCTTTATAATACCAAGCATATAAAAATATCTTTAAATAAGTGGTTTATAGCAAAGGCACAAAAATGACAGGTGAAGGGTAGAAACAAGAGCAGGAATTAACTTCTGGCAAAGAGGAGAGATGAGTAATATGTTGACGCCAGTCTAAGAGACCCTCTGGCTACAGACTGTAAAATGAAGGGGAAAAAACATAAAAGGCAACCAGGAATGCATTGCATCACTGACTCCTTTTCTACATCTTTTAGAAGATACAAGCAGGAGGAAAAAAACCTAACTTTGATCAGACTGATGAATCTCCGAAAATAAAATAACTTTCTTACAAGTTTGCATTGTTGCTAAGTTAGGGTAGTGTTACAACTGCGGAGCAGAAGAGACGTTGTGGAAACATTACAAGCTAAACATAAGGAAAATGCATGTCAGAGCATGACCATGTTCAAAGTGAACCAGGAATTTTGGTGGAAGTTTGTCTAGTTGAAAATGTTAAGACAGCAAACATGCTCATCACTTGGGAATACAGCATTTGCTTTGTGTCTGCCTGTCAAAGATTTTTGCACTGAGGCATGTGATGGTATTCTATCTGTGTTTTTCTGCCCATAATCTCAGTGCAGTTTATCAGTGCGAGGACAGGCTAGATGCTCTTATATCCAATCGATACCTTACTTTCCTTTTGCCATGTCTGTAATTAACACACCTGGCAGAAACTTTCTGTGCCCTGACATTCAAATACAGAGTGATAAGAGGACAAGTTGCAAGATGATCTTCCTGGAAGAAAACGTGCTCTTTCTAAAACCACGGATAGTGAAGTACAGAAGTGTGCTTTGAAAACTGAAGAAACGAATCAATGATAGTATAGTCTCAAAATCTCAGTTTAATGAAAATGTGTGGTCATTGGAATGGCAGTAATAATAAAGAAAAAAAAAACGAAATTGGCTTATGGGACTACTTGCATATTATTAAGAACTTTGAGAGAACCCAGACGTGCCATTCCTCCGTTTGACTCTGCAAAAGCAATAAAAACATAAGAGCATTCAGATTTTTGCTTCCTGTGAAGAATTTATTTCAGCTGGCACCTAGCCCAGTCTTCCTCTTGCGCTCTGTGACTCTCAACACTTTCTGGGCAAATTCAGGCTGGGGCAGGTTTTGACTCCCATTCCAACCACAGCTGCCCCAACAGATTCTGCCTGATCTGCATCCCTGTCTGCTCCAGCACTACCCTGGACTCCAGCGACTCATTTTTCTGTCCTCTTAGTGGTCTTTTTTAGCAATGGTTCCCTGACAATTTGCTGATGTTTATGCAGCTGTGTAGCTTATGCATTGTAGAGCTTATCTACAATAACAACCATCCATCCATCCATCCATGAATTAATTGTGGGGGGGGGGGGGTGGTGGTTACAGTTGCTCCCAGGTAGCATAAAGCTCAAGGCTCGGGTGGACTCAGGACAGGGTAATATTCCATCACAGAGAAAAGATATAGAATCACACACTATGAGCAGTCCTATAATGTCAATTAGCATAACTCGTAACTCCCTGTCTTTTGTAATGCAGGTGGCAATGGAGAACCAGGAGAGGAGACCGTGCAGGTTTACAAAATTGAATTGAAATTAAAAATGTCAGAATAACAGGTATTTATCACACATGCCATGTGACGTGTGGTTTGTATGTGGACCACACATACAAACAGAGACGGGACCTGAATGTGCTACCATATGAAGACACGATGCTCCCTACTGAGTCATCATGCCAGCCATGTACTGTACAATAACTTCAGATTTCTTTAAATACAGTTTACACAACTTTGCTCTAATGCCACTGAATGATATCTTTTTTTGACACATTTATTAATACGGATGGCCCTATTTCATTAACACACACAAAAGGCTTGATGCATAGTACTGGCTGTTATCCTGACAAGGAAATAACACAGAAGGCTGAGCATGTTTGCACTTGGATTTGCTGAATGGCGGTAGTGCAGCAGGGGCCTCAGTTTCGAGGGCAGAAGGAAGAGGGAAATGTGACTCTTTTGTTGACTGGAGTCCAGCCCCATCTCCTTATTCTTATACCGTTTTCTACTCGGCAACTTGCCCAGGAAATCCAACAACTCGCAGACCAGCTGCTGCAATTTAAGGCCTTCCACGGCGGCAGTTTGTTTGCATGCATCTCCTGGGAGAGTGTGTGCATGTGTTTGTGTTTCTAGGGTGGGGTAGTATGGTCAAAGTTGTTTGAAAGCGGAGAGCAGAGGGGTAGGAGGTGGAAACTGGACTTGCTACAAATGCTACGACTTTTCCTTTACACACACTGGCACGGCTTGACTTGACCTCTGCCTGAAATGAGCTGATGGTGGCTGGCATGATCTCTGTTTGTTTTTTGCCAGAGTGGATGGAGAAACAGGAATTACATAATGGATGCTCTTTCCAGTGGGGTGTAGCTAAGAAAATGAGGAGATGCTGGACTCTGGAAAAGGAAGCTTCGGCTTTCCACAGGAAATCTCTCTTATCAGACGAAGACGAATAGATTATGTTAACCTCCATATGTTTGAAATTCAACCATGCGACATTCTTCCGACAATTGTGTACCGTGTATCAAAAAAGAGCACGCTATGGAACATCAAATATTGACACAGATTTTGACAGAATTTCTTTAAAGAATTATATCATTCACTAAAGACTGAGTGATACCTTCATTTACTTGCAAAGTCCACTTAGGAGTAGAGATACTTGACCTGTATAGGGCAGATTTCTTGGGTGAATGACTGACTCTCCTCACCAGTGTTGTTGAAACAAAGCTAGAAGTTACTCACGGAGTTCGTCAAAGTGGGTTTCGATCCCGTCCGCCCCCGGTACAGAACAAACGAGTCGTGCTTTCAGGAAGGTGCTCCACTTGTTCACCAGGCAGCAGTGACCACCGTCATCATTCTGTAGGCAGAACAGAAGCTGCTGAGCACTTCACACACGATCGAAGGCCAACCGTGTGTTTGAAACTAGATTTGGTGCTGCTGGAAACAACAGCATTGTATTCTCCTGTCATTCACCTGAATGCTGTGAGTCCTTGTTGCAATATATAAGTCTGAATGTATACTTATTAATTTATTACACATTCCACTTATATGGCAATTTGCAGAATTGTTCCTTTGTGTGTTAATGTCCATGTTTGAAAATGTCGTTTATATTATTCATATGTATGTCTTTGTCTTTTGCAATATAACCAAAATTTACCCGGTAGTAAGTGTGTATATGGTCAGAACAAATAACACAGTTTAACATTGGAACATGCCAAGTAAGAGTAATACAGTAAAAACTACCAGGAACTACTTCTGTTCTCCAAAAAGTTCCTGATATTTTGCTGGGTAGCTGGACAAACACCACTTCAGTTCCCAAACTTCTCCTCAGGGGCACCACAAGCCATGAATTTGTTATATTTCATCACCAGCTCACTTAAGTTAAATTAAATTAATTAACCCAATGAGTTTATTAGCCATACGAGGTGTGCTAGTAGTCAAGTCCAAAAACACATGACTGTATTGGATGCTTGCTGCAAATCCTAGAGGTTTTGATATGGTTAGGTTCTACACCAACATAAAGATCATTTTAACATAATGTTCTTTTACTGCACAGCACTGCATATGCCACTGACTGGAAAACACTTTAATCGCTAATTAATGCAAGTGAATTTGTCACTATGACCTAGCACAGTTTAACAATATCTTACATTGTCTGGATTTTCGTTTGGTGAGGTGTTCGTTTATGCTGGAGTTTCCCGAAACATTCAATCAGCACGAAGGTAAAGTTTACACAATGGGTCGAAAGCAAAGCAGTGAGGCGAACTGGCTGCATGATAGCCCAAACACTGCGCTTTGTGTGTACTTAAACTCAGGCCCCTCTGCATCTCACAAGGGCAACCCTGTGTTCTCCATTTATGGGGCAGTACAAAACATTCTCCCTTTGGTTTGTTTTCCCAAGGTCACTCATTTGTCACTAGAGAGGGGACAGGGTAAGCTTTTGTTTTCATTAAGGGACCGCAGTGATTCACCACATGCATAAAGAAGTCAAAGAGAGCTGCTCTATAGCACTGGCAGGCTTTTACACCATGTCTTCCACTTCAGTGCCCTGTGAGTACAGAACCATCAGTTTGAGAGGGGGGGCTGAACCAACAAGGTCGAGGTGGGAGGGTCCAAAATGAGCATTCTCTCAATAGTGACTTTCATTAAAGGAAAGGGTGAAGAATGTAATTGTAATTGAAATACAAACAATAGCCGTCGCCCGAAGGAGAGTATGTTCTGTGGATGTGTAAATCAGTAAGCATTAATTTTCGCATAATTAGACACGCTTTAACGATGACACCAAGGACTACACAAAGCTACTTTGAGCTAAATTAGTTACTGTGCTGGAAAGCATCGACTCACCAAGCAGATCCTTCCAATACGGGACTGGCTTACTGGGCTCTGTCCCATCTCAGAGGCCTTCTCGCGAAAGAAGAAGTAAAGCTTGTCATCATTCTTCTCAGCGCTGTCAGGGATGAGATGTGCATGGACGAATGAGGGCTCTGGGGGGGGGGGCAGAAGGAGTGGGAGGGGCCACATGATTGGGCAGTAATTGGAATATGATGCAAGCAAGAATGAACTTTCAGCACAGACCCTATAATAGATCAATGACACTGGTCAGAAAATGTCTTATCTATATGCACAATGATGCATTGTGAAAAAAGGACCATTCCTGTCTTGCTTCATTATTTCCACAAAACTACAGGGGTTAATTCTGTTAAGTATGTCGTTTTCTAGTAGACTCAGACACACACAGCCTGTAAGACTCCGGAGGGAGAAAATCAAACAGATTAAGTGAAAGAGGTGCCCCAGATGCTCTGGGGATCTTAAATACAGGACGAGACGCATATGCATGTAGGATGTCATGTCCTTGGGGGGGTCGGTAAGATGGTGGAACGGCAGACCAGATGGGAAGGAGAGCTGCTCAAACGAAAGGAGTGAGGGGTATAAATGAGCTGGGGCCAGGGTCCTAACAAAGTGACAGTTTTATATTACAACCCCACCCATCTGCAAGGCTACCCAGTTCTATTTCATTAGCTAAGAGGGTCATCTGCTGTGTAGTCACAATCTATCCCAGCTATAGCTCCGTTTTGTGCTGTCTTGTGGAAATCAAAGTATGGGAGAGATGCATAACTTGGATAACATAGTAACATCGTTAATTTTACATATTTACGCAGTTAGATAACTACTAAAGACATCGAAATGAATTATCTTGTTTGAGGGTACAATAATGATTGTATGAATTATAGCTGACCCTACATCGCCTTTTTGTCACAAGATCAGTGCTTTACCTGTTCCCCATTATGAGAAAGCTTGTAAATATTTTAGTTTTAGACTACTGATAGATAAAGAACATTGTATGGAAAAAAATGAAATAAAATATATATAAAAATAAAATTTCATGAGCAAATAGAACAAATGTTACCATTTAACCATCTGGAGTTGTACTGGTCGGTCCTCATGGCTGTCTGCTTGCCCAGAGTTCGAAAAATAGCAGAGTCTGTTCCCATAAAGTCAATGTAGACTCCAGCATAGAGCTCCCCATCTGCAAGTGAAGTTGGTGAATGTCGGTGATCAGAGGCCGTGAACCATGTTTCTGACACAGAACCCACATGGGGAAGCCAGCATTTCTGCCCCTTTCATATTCAATTGTGCTCACAGACTTGGCACCCAAGATTCAGCTGCATAGTTGCAAGGTGTCATCATGAGTGTCTGTCTCACGCACTTGAATCATGAGTCAAGTGCAGCCAGCTGTTTGCTAACCTTCTATGTCACACTCATCGCAGCCAGACAAGAGTGCGTTGGGGCCGTGGATGGTATAGCCACTGGCCGGAGATAAGCAGAACTTCAACCCGAATTCACCCCTTTAATCAGGAATGCCCTGGATCATGCATGGACATTACACTAATCCTACTGAGAGCAGATAACGAATGAATTACTGTTTTTACTACAGGCTAACAATGGAGCTCATCAGACTGGATCATATTCAATTGGAAACGCATAGCCTGTAGTTTACTACTCATGGGAGTTTCACTTACACAAAAATGTTCTGAGGGCAGAACAAAGAAATGATTGGTTCAGAGAAAGAACCAATCAGATGGCAGAGGAGGTGGGTTCAGTCAAATCAGTATTGACCTGGGGTCAATATAGATTTGTTTGAAATAGCTCTGCTCTTGATCCTGGCTCTGTTAGTCATTAATTTGATCCAAGACAACCAGGACTTACTGATCAAAGCGGACACGCTGTTGAGCTTTGGGTCATACGGACATTTCCCTTTTCCAGAATCCAGTGTGTCGGGTTCCAAACGAAATATGTATTCCTGGAAAAATAGTGTACATGAAACATCACATCAGTCATTCTACAGGCCTCAGCATAACAGAAGTTTGAATACGTTCTTTTCACCTGCAAATGAAAGTTACAAATCTCGCAAACACAATGGAAATCTTACTCAAAAAAACCCAGAAAAATAAGACAATTCATACCCATTTATGTGGGTATACTATTGGCACAAGTAAATGTAGCTAAATACCAAAGATATAACAGAAGGCAGGAATGCCTGATATTTGGTTCACTTGTTTGGGCAGGTTACAGGCGCGGATTCAGGTGACCAGCAGAAATGCTGGTGCACAATGCCAGTCAGCAGAGCCTTTGAACCATAATTACTAATTCAAATGAGGGAGACATGACCCACAATTCTGAGGAAAGATGGCTGTTTGCCAGGTGCTTCTTAGACATATCCACAATGGTATTTAACTGGCTTCAATCTGAGTTTAATCAAAAAATACTTTGCACCATCTTTCTCTGTTTGAAGTCATGCGTCCGTATCCCTGACCAAATGTCTAACCATAGATAACTCTCTAATCAACTGAATTGGAGACAGACCTCAGGACAGAGAGTATTATGAGCCCCAAATGAACCATGACAAAGGGATAAGTTGGATCGGGCCTTTCAGCAGTCATGCATTTTTAACTAATCTTTTTACAAAAGATTGGTGTCATCAGAAGTATTACCCTATCATTGAAAAATGACTCTTCAAAGCTCAGCAGTCAGAGCTCAACTTAGATCTTAATTTAAATTATGTCTACATGGGTAGCAAACAGTACACAGTTTGAAGTTACATTAACAACTTGATCCCGTGATAGGTTATGATGGGAAGAAGGGAAAAGAAAGCAAGACAAGGAAAAGAATAAACATTAGAAACAAAACATGATCAAGGGCAAACTGTTACAGACAGAAAAAAGAGGTGATTGCAATGCATTAAGATGAAATGTAGAGACTTGTGCCGATCCAGGAATACGTCAACAGAAAGAGGGGAGATAAACAGAATGTGTTATGGAAGGTGGAAGAAAGGGAAAGAGTGTCAGTTCTGGGCAGGGCTTGGGATCCGACCAAAACCCCATAGCCCACCTTCGGCTCCACTGGCTCTGCCGTGGTGGTGGGGTCTGCTGCCCGACTGGCCCTCCCTCCTGCCTGGGGCATCTGCAGCTGTAGAGCGGCCTAGAACAAACAGATATGACACACGTGGGGCACTTCCATCTTCCTACCATATACGGCAGCTGGAGCCAGTATTGCAGATTGCAGTAAGACTTCCTCTGCTCTTACTGATTGCTCTATACTGACTGGGTCCTTGGTCCTTGACTACTTCGAAAGACAATCTAAGAAAGATCCAGTCTTTCCATAAATTGTGCCAGTGACAATGCAATGTAAAGCACAGCAATAGAAAATGATTGTGGTCAACCATGATGCCTCAGAGACTGCACTGTATCATGCGAGTGTGTATCTTTGTTGCCGGCTAAAATGTTCTGTCCTGATAACTCATGCACCTGAAGTGTAGAAGCTGCCGGCCCTGCTGTTTAGCTGCAGCTTGAATCTGCTTTCAGACAGTGGACCTGGTTTCCGGCCTAGATGTGGCCTAGATCATATGGTGCCCAGTCTCACATTACATTCAAAGCTTTTATTTCACCAATGCTGACACAAATTATGACAATCACCGTACTGTTCATTTCAGTGAAAAGGGGAACCATTAAATACATAATAACCATATGTTCATTGTTAAGTAGGTCATTCCTTTAGGGCAATAAACCCCCCTACCTAAATATAACTACTTTATATATGTGAGGTAAAAAGCCAGCCAGAAACTGCACTTTGGCAAACTGTGAATAAAACTGAAAAAGTTGCGCTATGATGGTAATATACAGAAATAATATGACTGAGTATGACTGACTCATACTACGATTGTATAGACAAATCAAATCAATAACAGACGGAGGGCTTTTTATTGTCACTGCACAGGTAGCAAGTACAATGGAATTCAAAAGGTATCCCATCATGCTTTAATGTGAGACAGACCCACATGCATACAGGTGAGCAAAGGAACAAGGCTTTTGGTCAGATTGCAGTAAAGTCATTTATCCTGCATTGCCAAAGCATTTGGGGTAAGGGGCTTGATGAAGGGCACATTGTTGGGATTATTACATTATTATTACTTTTGTAATAATAATAAAAATAATAATACTAATAATTGTGTGCGTGGATGGTGTGTGAGTGTGCCCTGCGATGGGCTGGCCCCCTGTCGAGGGTTGTTCCCTGCCTGGTGCCCGTTGCTTCCAGGTAGGCTCTGGACCCCCCGCGACCCGGTGGGATAAGTGGGTACAGAAAATGAATGGATGAATGGATGGATGGATGGATAATAATAATAATAATAATAATAATAATAATAATAGGATTTGACCCAGTCACTATAAAGATACATGCACAGAGCCAGACACTAGTGTAAAGCATGAAATGTATTTCAAAGCATAGATAAGATACTTATGAATATGAAATATCTAGAAAAATTATATCAATTCATTTTTAATTTGACAAAGATGGACTGAATGGGGCTGATAAGTAAAGGATATCTGACTGAATTTGCAATAGTTGGCTTGGCGAGGGAAATGTGAATCCTCCCCCCAATTATACAGGGCATACAGCAGCTGATTGCTTATCATTGCTGCAGCATATATAACGGCAACAGAGAGTCCGCTGGCTGAGGTGAAGGTCAGCATTAATGTGACACTGTAAGAGCGAGGAGGGCAAGAAATAACGAGGCAAATAACATTCATACTAGTCTGCCTTCCTATCACTGATGCAGGCTTCTTATCACACAAAGCATTTAAAGCCCACTGCAAGTAGCACTGCTGCCATTTAAATGCGGTCCTAAAATCTGCAGACCTTTCAAAATGAACCGAAATTCCAGCAACTAGTTGGATTAATAATTTCCCCATGCAGTGTGGGAGAAAAACACAACACATGTCAACACATGACATCAACACTCATTTTACAAAAGAAACCAAGTTGGAAGATACAAGGTTGGGAACAGTAAAAGGAAATAAGGTGTGGAGTCTGTTGGATCAGGCACGCTGGTCATCAGTCAGACAATCCCTAGAATTGCCTCAATTGCTCCTAAAGAGACAAATTCTTCATAGACAAAAACCATATTCCTCAAATGAATTATATTACAATGTTGCAACTTCCATATTAAATATACGAAGCTTTTCATAATGATGAGGAAAATATCTGTCAAACAGGATGGTCACCACACTGCAATGCTGACAGAAGCCAGCTATCAAAATGTGCTTGCTTGTTATATATCCTGTTTTCAAAGCAATCTAGATTCCAGAATCCTTCAAAGGTGTGACTAAAAGAAAAAAAGTGGTCAGTGTTTTCTTGTAATCACCCCTGGTTCAGCCTCAAGCCGGTGTTGTCACATCTGCTAATGGTTACCTGTGCTCGCCGTCCTCGGTTTACATAGGTGCAGACAGGATTGTAGGCCCCGGTTCCACACACATAAAGGTGGGTTCGGTTCCACGGCTCGATCAGACGGATGAAGTTACCACATTCTCCCTTGAAAAAGGAAAACAGAGGTGCTTAAGTTCCCAGTTGGTGCAACCGAACCTTTTTTTTTAGCAGGAAATAAGAAATAAGTATCAAATCAACTTCATAAACCTGCAATGCGCATGTTCTATGATCTACCAGAAATTTCTGATAGACTAATACAACTGAAACCTGATACTAGACCTTGCAAATCCTCTATGCATCCAAAGTACATTGTGAGGCCATTTAAAGCAGTAAAGAATATTTCAAAAGTTTGAAAAAAATCATGTTACTAAAATTCCCTCCAGTTAGAAATAAAGTCATACCACCTTCCACGAATCATTTGTTCGATCTGTTGTTTAGTGAGTACTGTTCCCCAAACTGTATTTAGCATACTATATACAAGTCACTGTGGCCTAGTACTGGATAAGGTATTATTAAATATGGGCTTTTGATCTCAAATACACTAGTTTGTAGGTTGAATCAGATCTGACAGTCAATTAATCAATCAATAAATCAATCAATCAAAAGTGTGATTAAGTGGACATATCATGTGAATAAATTCTGGCAGCATCAGCAGGGCAGTGTGGTGGTTCAGCACCATGCACCTTTCTCCCAGGTATCATTCAAAACACTTTATTCCAAGCAGATGTAGCCTTTCCTCAGAGTTTGCTAAGCTAAAGGGTCAGGTGTTTGAGCCAAATACAAAGCAAGTCACGAGTAGAAAATCTGTTAATTCCTTCAATGCAACTGATTAAAGTCAGCAGAATGAACAGCTTGTACTAAAAATTTACAATCATGATATAACAAACTTCACCAGCAAACACATATCAGCAACCACATTTTATTGAAATGGAAGGAAACAGCATAACAGGTTATTGAAGGAATTTATGCAAACCAACGTACAATAAAACTGTATCGTTACACAGGGAATGGGTTTGGGTGTACTCACATTAATGTCTTTTCCAGATAAAATACATTCAGTTTTTCTCTGTGCAGGAACGGGCCAGTGGATCTGTGTTGGAGACAGAAGTATTTCATAGCATTAACATAAAAGCAGAAACCGATCTCACGCTTTGTCCCATATTGATTTATTTTATGCTTCCTGGAATAAAAAAAAAGTCCAGTTGGTCCCAGAAGATGTGCCACGTCCAAGATGTTTTCACACCACTCACCACAGCTCAAATCTGAGACAGACAGAGGTATATTGTGCTCCAAGACAAACTCTGTGAAACAGATACAAGAAATGGAACCACTCTGGCTGAGGTCTGCAGCCAGTGAGCTGCACAAACGCAGCTTGAGGAGGGAAATGAGTGTCAGGGGACATGGAAGGGCCCTTACAATCAGTGGCTCCTTGTTGATGTCATGGAGGTCCAGTGAGAGGATGTAGTCTTTGCTGCCGACGTACATACGGTCATGGTCCTCATCCATGCGCAGTATGCGGTAGTCGGTGGTGTTGAGCAGGAAGGAGAAATGGTGAGCGGTGCCAGTTGCCTTCAGCTCTATGGAAAAAAAAAACAGAGGAACCAACTGAATGACCCATCCCAGGAGATGAACCTACACTCGGACAAGCAAGCTATGCTTACACAGTGTATGCCTGTGCCGTTAAAATACAGCTACATCAACCCTAGGGTCTGTTTAAAATGTCTGTGGACAATTTCCTTTAAATCCATGAAGGAGAAAAGCAAAGTCTCATTAACTCCATTTCTGGAAAGTTAATTAAAGGAGCCCAGCAGCCCATGGCGATACCTTATGGTTATACGTTAAATAAAAGAGCCCAGCAGCCCATGGCGATACCTTAAGGTTATACCTTAAATAAAGGAGCCCAGCAGCCCATGGCGATACCTTAAG
>JABFEB020000104.1:25137270-25152458 GCA_019775895.2 Stomatorhinus ivindoensis | reverse complement strand
CCCCCCCCCCCCCCCCCCCCAAGAAGAACTAATTGCCAAGAAGTTGTAATTAAGGAGGAAAACTTCAGGAAATGAGTGAAAAGAACATGGAACTGTATCTGTGGCAGAAAATTAGTTTTTATTGCGGCTCAGTATTCACACATTTGCTGGAAAAATGAATTCTATGATAAATGTACTATACGGTATATCCAGTATACTTGTATTAAGAAACAATTGTAAGCTAACTTTACCACCACATCTCATATATTACAGAAAAGAAAAATCAATGCAAAATAAAATACCTGCAATATCTGTAGTGTTGGGATGGGGTGCTATTAAATTTATCAAAGATTATAGCAGTTTGAACAAAGGCTTACTTCTGTCTGCTTGCTGTATACATGCTGTATATCCATATTTCGTGGTATAATGGGGATGTGTAACTCTATGGTTTTCGCTTATGGTATTAGCCTCCTGTTAGATGGGTTCTGAATTGGAACATTTGTATCATTCACTGCGCATCTACTCGCACCTACCATTTCATGGCTTATGTTCTGTAGATGCGTACGTTTAGATGCAGGAAACACTCAAGTTGTGTATAGTACATCACAAATGTATTTTTCCCACTGAGAAGATTTAAGATTTAATAAATATAATATAACTGTGTGTGTGTGTGTGTGTGTGTGTGGGGGGGGGGGGGTCAATATTCAGCACTTTCAGGAGCTGACATTTTGCCATAACAGAAGTTTCTTAGAGCGGTTCTGTGCTCTGAACTTAAGTGTAGAAAGGGATACACATTTATAGTTAATTGTACCTCTACTAACAATGAATATAAACAGCCATGTTACAGATTTATTTTAAAAAAACAGAATCTAGACATTTGCATATCAGTGGGAAACGTCTATCATTTAGCAAAATTATTGCCTGCATTTCAGGTGCAATTTGTATGTTAATCAAAGCAGCCACTTTAGTGTGAACAGGTAGAGGTTTGCTAAATGAAAAAATGCTCTTAAGCACCAGGAAGGCATGAAATGTCTATCAAACAAAGCAGACAAACAGCATCAATGTCAACGAGCATTTCCTCTTTGACCTGGCTGTGGAAATCAGAATCTGGCTCCCCTCTGATCCAAAGTCTTTCATTCTCTATATCAGGTTGCTACACCAGACAGAAGCCAAGCTGACGGTATGTCTAAGAGTGTATCAGATTACTGATAAGCAGGAGAGACAGATGCCAAAGGTACCGCTGATTTTTAAAGATAAAAATGTGGCCTAAATCGTTTTCTCACTTTACAATGAGCAACTAAACCTGAAAAAGTTCTTTAAGGAGCTTCCACTTAAAACAAGTACAGTACTATAGAAAAATCGAATGCTTGAGAAACTGAACGATTAAATGGTGGTGTAATTGCTCATGACCAGTTATTATTATGTTATAATAATAATAATAATAATAATATACTGTGTGTGGTCCAAAATGCAGGGTCATTTTCTGAGAAGCCCTAGAGTCTCTGAATAGCTCCCTCATTCTATAAGGACAGGAAACAAGGGCTGAATATCAAACAGGAAATTATTATTGCATGTGCCCTACTCTGAAACTTATGCTATCTGTCACGTTTGGTTTCTTTCGTGTTGTTTCAGTGTTTTCCATCCTTTGAGTGGGACAGCAATCAATGGGCTGCAGGCTGGGCTCCTTTATTTCCGGTTACCTTCATAGATCGTCATCTAAAGCAAACACTTCCTTTTTTTCTCATTTCAGTGCTTTCAGCAGCCCACCCATCTATCAGTATGTGAACCGCAAAGATCTTGCTTTGGCATCAGTACAAGCAGTGACCATTTAAATGTTGCTTTCAACAAGAGCTTTATTTGTTCCTCTGCTGTCCTCAGAATCATTTACTATGGTCAACACTGAGCTTAACACCATGTAAACCATGAATAACCATCTAATAAGGGACATATTCACAGTCAGCTTTAAAAGAATGCATCCATTATCAACCAGTAATCTTTCATCCACGCTCATGAATTTTGACCTTAGGCTAATATGCTTTTGTTTTCTCTTGGGAATGTCAATCTGATTTGGTCTGCCAACCAACTGCCAGTTTGAAAGGTTCAGTTTCCATTTGGTCTGGTTGTACTTTGGACCAAGTTCTCGTTGTTGAATATAATGCATGGCAGCAATGTTGAGAGCCTGATAACCCAGAAAGCTAAAGAAACTGCAGGCACTTCCCCTTTAACTGATTACCCAAGAGCCACCTTTCTTTCTTGCAAGCAAACACCTTTAGTTGCCATTAAACAAGTCGAACAAGGCTGACCAACCTCAATCTGCCTAATGTAGATGATGGTCCAAAATGATGCTAAATTAAGCTCCTAAATGCAAAAATGACACACAAGAGTGTAAGGGGTGATATACTCCTCAGTCACTACATTTACATGCACACTAAGAAAAATGAATTATTGTGTTAATCCGACTAAAACCGGTCTTTTGAAGTTCATGAAAACATGTGGCGTCCAAATGAAACAGTACTAAATCGAATTTCTCTTAGTCAGACCCAGATAACGCGATAGGGAGACGATTTACTCCTGCATGTACACATTCAATCGGACTGAAACAGGCCTAGGCACTCTACACATGCTCCACAGTGACCATATCACGTGACCATCAATTTGGAAGAAAAAGTGCATGGAAAGACCTGAGAGTCGAGTTCAGGTTACTTCGGTCCTTCTTGATGTTGTGGTGATGCCCTCCACATATAACTGACAAGGAAGGCACTTCTCTCAAAATAACGTGTTATTCAGCAAGACGTTATGGACTTTACCGTTTTTTCTACGTGGAAACCCAATATCAGAGTGAATTAGGGATGTCATTCCAGTTTTAATTGGACCGCAGTAAGTCTCCTAAGTATCTTCTTCAAATCATCTCAAACAAGCGTTCCTGATACACAAACATATGTTGCTTGAAAACATCACCATAACAAATTGTCGCTCCATCTCTACTGATCTTGGCAGCTATATATTTTTTTCCGATGAGCTTTTTCTTAAAATCTCTTCCTTCCTTCCACTAACTTGGGGATTCCTCCGAAAGCCCGTCCCCCACCTCCATTAACACTCAGCCCAGGTTTCCCCTCAACCCTGACACTCCCTCCTGCTTGTCTAATCCTGCCAGCTTCACTCTGCTTCACATGGCTCCCAGTCTTCCTGGCAGTCCATAAAGATAACAAAGCTATTTCACGCACTTGCTGGTAGGGGGGCCATTCCTCACTTTCTTTCCCACAATTCTCATCTACCACGAGTTAAAAGCACTGATGAAGGGGAATTAGAAGACCCTGATTTCCTTTGACTCCATGGTATACTTCATCTTGATAGTCTTACAAAAACCATTTGTGTCTTTAGAAATCCTTGCACCTATTACATTATAAGCCGAAACTGAACAAAGTCCTTCTTTGAAGCCAAAATTGAAGGAGGACACTGTTTTGTAAGCCGTTACGGATGACTGAAAAGCCTCATCCTTTGAAAAGCCAGGAGATGTGAAAATGCTCAGTATTTTGAAAGGATGTATTTCAGTTCCCATTTCTCGTAGCACTGATGTATGTGCTAAGTCATAGACGCAGTCTGTGACCCTGAGTTACATGCAGTCAGACTGCTGGAGAGCTGATACTCTCATCAATAACTATGCAACAGTTGTTCAGCAAGAAGTGGATCAGGGGTTATCAGACAACAAGCCCTGAAAGTTCAATAATAATCTAGGACTCCAGGAGACCATGCCAAGGTCAGTGCCTTGCTTGGCCTTACATCACTGATAATAGAGGGGATGCCAGAATGGACCAGTTTCCCATTAAATATGCAGCCAACAATTACTATTTCATAATATATTTAACGGAACTCAAAAAATTGGAGAAACATGACTGCGTGTGTTTAAGAAATCCATTTCTATAATTTCCATTTCTGTTTTATGCTGCACTCATGACACACTCTTCACAATCAAAAAGAAAAATCACTTGAAGGGAAAATTTATTAAACGCTGTTTTAGGAAGTACTGACTAAGACTGGAAATGCACTATAGCCTCATCAACAAACAATTCTTGGGCAGTCAGTATTCCTGCGTGGACTATCCGGGAACATATTAATATGGTATGGCATTTAAGATTTACAACTAGGCATTATAGTATTAGAGTAAAAGGTAGGCTCCGAAGTTATTCTGGGACATAATCTGTATGAATCCAAGATCTGGGTTAGAAAATAATGGCAGAGAGAGAGTGTGGGATTTACTAATACTTTCCACTAATGCCTGGGGAAACCCAAGTGATCTGACAAAGTGAAGGTAGTAAGTTCTGTGTAGATTACTGTGAATAGCCAACAACATCCATTGGAGTGTCTTATTTAGTTTTTGACTTTAAATGTTTAGACTAAATAAAATTATAAATGTTGTGTTTCCATAGTTTAAAAATCAATACTATAAAAAAGTACACACAAAAGTATTTCACCTTTTTTGTACAACTTGTCGATCTTCCTAGAGGTTGGAACTTTTGGATTACAGCACATAGTTTTAGGAAGGCACATGGCGTATGAGGTAAAAAATAGACTACACTCAAGCAATGCACCGTGTCTGTACCTCAGTAAAAACCCCTCATTAATCAGCAATTTATCTCAGCAGCTCAATATTTCACAGCTTATCTGTGCTAAAAGGGAGTGTCTCAAAATACCTCAAAGGCTACAATTATTTCCAGACAAAGGACATGTTCAGTTCAATGCTGCTCACTTTAGGAGTGGATCAGTGTTTTTCTCCTTTTCTGTCTCCCGCTTCCTCTTTGCACTTCACTTTAGCCATGAGCTCTTCATCCCAACTTTGTTCATAGAGGCTGCAGCAGCACTATGTGAACCAAAGCAATAGCAAATGCTGCCAACTTTTACCTTATTCTTTGTTCTGTTCGTAAAGCATTACATGTGCTTGCTATTTATATTTGCGTGTTGTTTTGAGTAAAAACACATGCTTTAGTAACCATGTGGCCATCCTCCCTTTGCTTGAGCTCCCTGTTTCTGGAAATGTTCCTTCTTTTACTCTTGAGTCCACCTCCTCTATGGCACATTCCTGGCCAAAAAAATTAGGTTTCCCTACACACCAGACACATTGTATCAACGCAACCAGCTTACCTTAAAGTACCGGAACAGCAGGGGGCGCTACCTGGCACGCCGCCTTTTCGCTAAATCAGTAAAACTGCTTGGTGCAGCCTGACCTCTCCAGTGTTTTTTTCCCCCCTTTCTTTCCACAGCACTTGAATTACAGAGATGGGGTTAGGGGTCACATGTCATTGTTTGGCCAGCAATAATTTTTCTGAATGATAACGGAAAGTGATTCCCCTCCGCAAGGACGTGTTCTGTCTTACATTGAAGGGTCAAGATACGGAGACATTTGATAATTGTATAAACACATTCCAATCCAGGGCAAAAGACATTCCAAGCCAAGTGCAAAATAGTCAGAGGCGCTATAATATCTTTCACACAATCAACACTCACACCGTCACCTCCCAGGCAATCACACTATTCCATTCCTAGATTGAGTCTAGCATGTTGTTGGCATCCAAAGCTGTGTAAAGCATAATGCAAATAATAGCTAAGCATATGCAATTTAACCAGTGAACTAACATCCAAAGTCCTTATTAGTAGATGCTCATGTTTGTGTCTATCATGCAAAAGAAATTTTTTAAATCAGATTAACAGAGCTATACTCATCCATCAGCATAGCCTGGACAGCACCTCACCTCAAGATCCAAGGTCAAATTTACAAGAGCTGTTATGGAAAATGACTTGGGAGGATCCAGTTTACTGGAAAGGGAAGTAATCAAAGCTAAGGGCAGGAGTTAAACAGGGAAAAAACAGAGACACTACACTGATCCGTGGACCCCAATCTCCTTCCTGTTCACCCGGCAAAAGCTCCTGATAAGGAAGCTTCTCCTTCTGAAATACAGACTCTGAAAATATATACATTATGGCATTTAAGACATGGTGTCTCCCCTAATGCACTGTGCCATGTGTAAAAAAATGACAGGTGCTTAACTGAGTGGTAGGCGAACCAAGACCCGGCCACTAGAAGGCTGCAGCGTCTGACCGAACGCTGCCATCACGGCCGAAACCGTGGAACCCGTACATGCGCACGTCAGACAGACACAAAGCTGCAAAGACGTGGACGCACAGCTAACAAACGGACGTGCGTCAATACAGGGAGGCAGGGGATTGCAGTCCTGCTGCCGCTGAGCGGGAAGCACTGGGCAGCTACAATCCTCCATTCCACTTCACACTTTGCCGCTACTGGGAGCTGGGGCCCCTTTCAGTGGGGGGGGGGGGGAGATATTGAAATGGTGAAGTGCAATGATGGGAAAATCTTCCTTCTGTCTATTCATTCTTGCCCTATTATAGAAATGAAAACTAGAGCTATATCACTTTTATTGTAATATTAATCTTACCTGTAAAAATAAGTATATTATAGTAGATATAGAGAATTGCAAGCATGCATGCAGCAAATGTATACCTGGTATAATTATTGCACACAACCCCCATGAAGGTAAATACATTCATTCAGAACACAACATCGTTCTGGTGACACACACAATATTTCTGTTTGCAGCTTTGTGGGAAAACTGTCGTCTTGTACCACTGCAGCTGCAACAGGCAAGATATAATTGGCTGATCTATACTGGACTTTTACTCCCTGGACCTGAATTACCCAACTCTGTCTATATTCAATATGCTAGTCAGCCCACAGCAAGCTTTCCGAACTTGCGAAGCACATAACAGATTTTTAGACTCACTGACTATTCAAAGCAGGTCAGCTTTATGGTATCAAACAGCCATATACACACTGCTCCATTAAAAAGAATGTAGCCAGTCTCGCATGGAATATTTTCGCAGCTTTGCGTGAAATGTGGCTTCAGTTCCTCAGCAAGGCGGAGACAGCCCCGCCGCCATGCGTTTCCCACTGCCAGCCTGTCTTGGTCGTTCATATTAATAAAAATCCTGATATCGCACTTGCGGCTGCAGGATATCAGCACGCCCACGCGGGAAAGGCTGAGACATGCTGAATGGAGACAAGCACCAGAGCAGATCTATAATTGCGTCTCCCTCACTGGTGAAAAGAGCATTTAATAACTAAAGGAGTTTGCTTCGGAGACACTGCAGATTCATGTGGCATTAGGCAGCAATGGGACCTACCCACATTCCATCAAGCAGTGTTACATGAAGAATGAGGAGTAGGGACTCCCACTTTGGCACAGTTCCTCCAAAGCGTATGCCAAAATCCCATATCACAGAATGTCTGCTTTCAAATCAACACTCCAGTCATCCGTATATGTTTGATACGAAAGCCTACCAGATGTCTTCATGTATACAGCTTGGCTCTTTCCACTTTCATATTTGATTAGAAAGCAATCTCTCAACATACTGCAATCTCCAGCATCTCTTTTGTCGATCTGATTTGGACACCCATGCTATATATGTTATTTTTCTTATATTATTTATTTTTCTTTGGCCTGCCAGCCCATCTCCTCTGATATCCCATTTTCCATCACTATCTCAGCTCGAAGCACGACGTGCTGACAGCCACATTTTTCCGCATTTGAACTGCCGTTTATGATTCCTCTGCAATATTGTCTCTGAAAATATTTTAATTGCGGTGTCAATTAAAATAGGCAAGCCGGGGCTAAGATCTGAATCCCCTTAGCGTAATGTTAAATACTTCCTTGGGCATACTAATTCCCCTGCCTCACAGAAGAATTCCACATGGGAATGGACTTTCAATCCTCCTCCGTGAACCTGATCCTTTGTCCATCAACCAAACTAACAGTAACCTGATAGAAGTTTTAAGGAAGGTCAGCAAACATCACAGCATGCTTTTGCATTACACATACAAAGAAAGCTTGAGGCTATAACATTTCCAGTACACAATCAGCAAGATAAAAGTGGGTCGAGATGCAAATCAGATTAAAATGGAAAGTAAAATGTGCTTAATGTGCTCTTCCATGTACAGTGGTCAAGCTAAGCAGACTATGTAAACAATGCTTTGGGCCTTGTATTTACATAAGGAGAATATTGACTTTGATACATTAACTGTAAAAATGAAAGGTTCTTTTTTTGCCAGAAGAAAAGAAAGTGTGCAAGAGAAGGAGTATTTGTACTGATACAAGAAGAATCATGTGGGATATGAAGGCATCACAGAGGGCTTTGGGTATAATTTTATGGTTTCCTGCTGGGGTATATTCCTGTAAAGCAATGTGCGTCGAAAAGGATATGATTTCATACCTGCCCTACTTTAAAGATCATGAAGTAGAACATTTGTTTTATTAAATTTCCTGAAATTAAGGACACAATTTCTGCTGCTTTATCATTAAGTGCTTTAGGTGATACAGGCAGAAAACAGAAATACTTTTAATACTGGCTCCTCCCAGCTATGCTGATATGCGATACGAGGAAGAGACCGAGATCAAACCAAACCAAAACCAACAAAGAAATTGCAAAATCATTCAAATGATTATAAATATCATTTATTATAAATGTTTATGCTTTAACAGAAACATCAGCAATTTATAAATTCTGTTTAAATATTAGCAAACTATAGAAATGCAACTAGGTAGTTAGAATCTTAATAGAATTAACATACCAATTCATAAAAATCTATCATTCAATGAAGAAATATCTGAAACTATCCCGCAATGTAATCTCTCCATTATCATGAGAAAGAAAAGCAAGCTCATTTCTAGCCTACAAGCATGTAAATATGCAGATAATCAATGTATCACCACTGACTTCAACTATAAAAAATGAAGCATAAATTTAGATGCAACAGAATGGAATGCAGTTGAGTAGTTGAAATATAGTTCAAAACCACTTGTGGCCTTACTTTTCCTTTAAAATGAAATATTTAAAACTAAGAGTGAAATACATTTTGGTATTTAACCTTTTCTCAGGAAAATTAATTTCACTATACTAACTGCAAGGTAAATTAAACACACAGATGGCAGAGCCCACACAAGGTAAAGAATGGGTTAATTCCATTGTGCCTTCTATTCCCCTGTGTGCCACAGAGCCCCCAAACTCCACACACCATTAATTAGCCCCGTAACTGCTAATTAGTTCTGATCCAGGTCATTTATCTAACACAAGCTTCAGAACCTAAACAGGAAGCAATGATTGTTTTCCACCAGTGGTTTTACTACTTATAACTATGTTCAAAGGTTTGTTTTACTTTTTGTACATTTCACTCTATTGAATGTGCATCATTAAAAGCACATTTGTCATACGCTGGCGTGGGGGGGTCGGGTGGGGGACTGGAGCCAGCACAGTTGGTGAGATACCCAGCTGCTTCGTCCAAAAGCGATTACGCTCCATTTGAAGAGGAGAGGCAGCCCCTAAGCACCAAATGCCAAAAAGGCCCAAGCATTGCATTATTTATACAGGTTATACTACAATCTCATCCTAAAAAATGGTATGAATAAAACAAGTGGTGAGTCATTAACTGCCATTAACAAGCAGAAGTTTCTTCTTCACTGTCCTGTTCTTGTAAGGTTTTGTCTATCTGTAAAGTCACTGATGGCAAATTGAAAGTTTCCACCGAATAGTTAACGAAATTGGGCTGACAGGGAAGCGGAACGACTGACCTGGTTTTTCAATAGTCCTTCTCTTTCTTTTCTCTACTTGAAGTTAGTGATGTGTGGGTTATACCTGTGGCTTGGAATGTAGGCATGAAAGGAAACGTAATACTCCATCCACCTTGGTCTGCAGACAGGGCCAAACATGACCATGAAATCAGACGGGGTCTGTCCTGGCTCAGCGTGTCCACATAGGACAAGTGACACCCTGTGAGCGAACTGATTTCCCAGGGGAGCGAACGGAGCCAGCTTTCTGCTGCTGAACAGTGCTGCACAAGAGCTGCAACTATAAAACATCTATAAACCTCACAGGTGTGGGCTATGGAAGCCACAAGATTAAAGTGGTAAACAAGGATTTTATGCGATGGGACTACATCGTTTAGAATGATTTTCTTTATTACAGCATTATAACTTGGCCTCCTACGCACACTCAGGAACATTCACCACACCAAAAAAAGATAAAGAAATAAAAAAGGTGGAAGATGACAGAAGACCTCCTCATATGTATATCATATCAGGGCCCATCTGTGCACACTTTCTGTGGTCATGGGCTCACGCTGTTTCTGTATTATTGTCAGTGGTTAGGAACTAAAACAGAATCCTTAAGCATTCGCACCCCTGGAAGAGAAATCTGCCTTTGATGCAAATAATGATTTTTGAGCTGTGGAGCCATAAGGGACTACAAAGGCTCTTTTTCTGAAGCATAGCAGAGAAAAGACCTGACCTCAGACAATCATCACCGTACAATGGAAATGCAGCTATTATGTCAAAGAAGCATTTTATCAAAATTGCAGTTGATATAATCATGGACAAGGATGAGGAAAGACAGTGTGTATTAAACAAAAATGTATGTAAATAGAATGTGCAATACAAGCAAAATCAACTTGAGAAGGACAGATGTGTAGGATCTAATGTTATTCAGATGATATTTTAAATAGAGGCAGCCGGGAGCTTGTGTCTTTCTCCAAACTACAATTTCTTACATGCATTAAGTTGTTCCACATCACCTGGTAATATCGAGATAAATAGCGGGTTAATTGCAGGGCTTGAATTTAGTTTTAATTGTCTTTTGCCTCATAGAATGAAGATAAAGAATACAATCACGTGCTTCTGCAATTAGAGATTTGGAGCTGCCAAGCTTTCGTATATGTCCAGGCATCCATTGTTAAAGGTTGATTATTTCTTTACTCCATAAACCACTGTAATTTTTAATGATAATATAAATGCATCTGCAATTGGAATGAACAAAATTGAGGGGGGGTACCCTGATTACAACAATTACAGGTAATGGAGGAGATGAGAAGCAAGCCAAAAAAGGGAAATAGGCTTGAGTTAGTTTGCTTGAAGTGTTTGCACTGGAGGACATCTGCCAATAGCTAAGAGAGAGGTACACCGTCTGATTTCAAAGGATCATTGTGAATAGTTTGTGTTTTCCATGATAAATACTGCATAAGCTTTGCAGACAGTTGACAAAATTCTGACGCAGACTCCGATGTCATGAGGCTGTGCACATTGCAGTGTATGTTTTGGCTGAGTAACCCTGCGTTCTGTTTCAACAGAGTGAAACGTTTATTCTAGCTCTGACATATCGGAATTCCTAAGCAAATGACCATCCAAAGTGGACGTATGAGCGGGTCTCCTCTTCCTCGACAGAGTGATGAAACAAGGTACTTAGGGCACAGCCTTTTTGTGACCAGTTGATTTGGTAACCTTGTAATGAACTGAACTGATTTATGAAGTTGATGACAACAGGAGAGCAGGCATTCTGACACAGAATTATGTAAATAATCAGAGGAGTTTCTAGCCTGAGTGAGGTTATGATGTACCATAATATGCTTAGTTTGTCTGGTAGTATCAGGGTTGAGAGTCAGGTTTGGCTGTTAGTGTTTTACTGATTGCTTCCCATGAATCACCTCTACATCTGTAGTTAAGAAAGACACGGTGCTAGGAGCAGAACGATAGCACTGCTGCTCTGAGACAGAGTAAGAAACATGTGAAAACCCACAAATGTATAAAAACACTCATCTAGTTATACAGTTTGGCCTGATTAACTCCAACCCCCGCCATACACACACATCTGGTTGTTCAATCTTTAATGACAAGTGCTCAACATGCTTACTTCCTGATTTCTAGACAAGCCTCACGATCTTTCAGTATATTCTTCTGCAAAAGCGCAAAGCTATGAAAATGGCTAAAAGTACTGAATTGAAAGGTAGAGGATGTACAGGCTGAGTAACCGCTAGCTCCGTCTCCATACATCTCCAGGGTTGGAAGCTTTAAGTGTCAGCTTAGCTCTGCATCTCCCTTTGTGTTTCCTCCTGCAATCCAGTGACAGACTGGTCAGGTCATCTGATGACTCTTAAGCCTCAACTGAATGTTCAATTAATGCCTTGTAATGCATGGACTGGCTATCTGAGAACATTCCAGATCTTTGCGAAGGTTAAAAGCCACAATAGAGGAGGATATAACCTTGGTTCCTAAAACACTACTGCATGGTCTCCCCTTTCATGCGCCCATCGCCAATGTCTCTAATAAAAGTCAGAAAAAAACTCTTGAAACCCCTGATTCCCGCTTCAGGCTCAGGTTAAAACTTCCTATTCAGAAAACGTTTGAATGAGCTGAGGTGAGGCGGCTGTCATAGACACGTGCCACGGACCTAATGCAATGAATGAGGGGACTTCTGACCTCAAACGGAGAGGCCAGCAAGACAAAAGGCCCAAACGGAATAGCGGCAGGAATGTTGAAGTTGTTTTAATCTAGAAATGGCACATGGCCAAAAAACTCCCCCGAGACTGTGGTCTGGCTGAACCACAAGCTTTATTCTGGAGAAAAATATCTTTTCCATACTGAGACAGCTATTTGGTGCGGATCCCATGAGCACCTAGAGGATCTGTTTTACGTTGCGTGTTTGATAATTCCTCTGTAATGATCCTTTGCTCTGTGAACACTAAAATAATCCATAAAGGAACGTGCACCTGTGCGAAACACATATACACGCTAACAAGCATGATCAGTTCAGTGCATATGCTGTACGTGCGCACATACAACTGTGTGCAACACACACACATACTCATAGACTGTATCTGGTCCCAGTTTAATCTCTCCCAGTAGGGGGTGAATTTGGGTTTCATTCATAGTCCCCTGTTTGTAATAAAATAGCAAATATCATCACATGAGGAGGTGGCTACAAAGCTATAAGCCTTTTTTGCTTCAATTTAAAAGAAAAGCCATGCCTTTGGGATCATACTTTGGGATACTCTACAGAAAACACAGCCAAGCAAGTACACAGAGAACAATCCGATTGCTCCTTTGGACAAGAATTGAAATAGTGCAACTCATTTCCATAGTAGTACTCAACAGAATATATGACCAATGACTGAACTTACAGGTAAGATATATACAAGGCAAACATCCAAACTCTTTTATTATCTTAAAATGTATCTTTAGCAGTTCGAGACTTTGTGAAACATGTGACTGTCTAAATCCAGGATCTGTTTACCTTGAGTATGTTTTGGCTGTCATATAGACCTTACTCAGAAGGCGGTTATCGTGAGAACTTTACTTTGGGCGTGTAGTTCAAGCACAAGGTTTACTCTAAGCAAGTGCAGCTCCCTCAGTTAACACTTAGTAACAATAATAAGAAACATACACAGTTTGTTCTGCATGTCCTCCCAAACCTGATTCTACCCCATGGTCTCATATCCATCCCTTCCAAGCGTGAGCCTGCAAACCCCATCCCCTCCCCCCCGCCCCCGGACGATGATGCACTGTCAACTAACCATTAGCACTGGCACTCTGCTAGTTCTGCAGACAGTACAGGAAAAACAGACCTCCTCTGAATGGCAAACAGCACCACCCGCTCGAATGCCATAGTTCCCCTGCTTTCTGTACCAGTGGAGTGACACAGGCCTCCATAGCTCGCCTGTCTCGAGCTACGGGTCATTTACTGTGTTTGAGTGCGACACTAGTAATTGGATCCAGGGCTGACAGACATATGGTAATAAATGGTGGCAGGCTGCATAAACAAGAGGAAAGGTGCCCTTGACCTCAGTTCTCTGAATCTCAGACTGGGGTCGCGACCTCTTCTGGGAACTCCCACAGTGCTGGCACATCTGGAGGGGCATTAGAAAGACACTTGATTGCATGTTTCTGAAGGTGTGTATGTGTGTGTTAATTTGTTTATGGGTGTTGCCATGTTGCTGGAACTAATGAGCCAGGTGATTTGTCTACTGAGCAGAATTACATGTATATTTGCTCCAAAGATTAAAATACTTCGGACAGGTCTGGGATGGATACAAGGGTCTGAGGGTAAGACCAAGAAATGTTACTATAGCAACAAAACTCAAATTTTTATAACAATCTATCCACAAGTCTGAACACTTTACACCATCGTTGTGTTTTCTACTAGAAATAAATGTGCTCTTGCTGCGTTGTGCCTAAACAGAACAGAATGAGATGGTAAAGGCTTGCAGGACTAAATAGCTGAATATTCAAATGCTCTGTCACTTTGCATCTTAAGAGAAACACTTTCTGAAAATCCATTATCATCTGTCTGCCTCTCCGATGTGGCTGTGAACGCCCCCACCGACGCCCCCTCCCCTCGCTCCCCCCTCGCAGCTCCACCGCTGTCACGTACGTCTCAGTAATGAAGGCTGAGATACTCTGGAGTCCCAGTCTCCCAGCCCTCTGATGACAAAACAAAGAAACACTTGAGGTTTTGATGATTAAATCAAGCTGGGCTCCCATGTTCTCTGGCTCTCGCAGCCTGTGAAACTGGCTCATGATGCCCCCACTGAAAGAACTCTTTCTATTGGACTTCTTAAAATTAAACATCCAATTGTCATCAATATGTAGCATCATAAATGACCAATGGTCATTACTCTACCTATGGCCTATTGAACCAGCAGCCACATAGAGTCAGCCAATAGTATCTTGGTATGGATGGTAAGGACATATCCCTACCAATACTGTGGGAGTCCCTCTGTGTGATTCAGTGCACAGGGGGTGCATGGCTGATTTGAACCCTACCAATGTTTTACCAAACCTATGGCCTTGCTTACACCTATGACCAAAGGCGCTCTCCCCTTACCCGTCTCTCACTAGAGAAGCATCCTATAGACAGCCCAGAAAAAAAGGGCTGATCCAGGATCAGTGGGAAAGAATAAGACAGAGGGCATATGCACATCATCCATCATTTACAGGACAGAGGTCCCAGAAGAGTGCGTGACCCAGCACACTAACACGGCCACGGAACAGCATCACATCTAAGAATACACTCTCTAAATACCTCACTTAAGAATAAACAACTGGCTACTCCTTTCTCCAACCTGCACTATTTTTAATGCAACCATTCTAACTTCTCAAACTCAGTAATGTATAGCTTTGCACCACAACCCATGACAGGAATGACCCAATGTGGGGTCCCAGCCAGATCTTATATATATATATAAACACATACAAACACAGATACTTTAAATGAATATATATATAATCTGTTTTTATTTTCTCTCTCTTTTTCTGTGCCATACATACAGGTCTGAAATGTGTATTTAAAAAAAAATTTACCCCTCCCCCCTGGCCACC
>JABFEB020000104.1:25120297-25135074 GCA_019775895.2 Stomatorhinus ivindoensis | reverse complement strand
GTGTGTGTGTGTGTATGGTGAGTGAATGGTGTGTGTGTGACTGTACCTTGCTTTGGGTTGGTGCTGCATCCTGGGTTGTTCCCTGCTCCCTTGCACCCATAGCCTCTGAAATAGGCTCTGGACCCCCCACAACCCTCAGTAGGATAAGCAGTTACAGAAAAATGGATGGATGGATGAATTTATATTTTTGAATCCTTATTTAGGTAATTTAACTAACACAGTTACTAAAAGAAAACACCCACTCTACCATTTATTTGATTATTGATGTAAATTGAAAATTTTATACTTTTTGTCTGTATACTTCAATTTCATGTTTATTAGGTTTTTAAATACCATTTGGCTACAAACGCGTCCCGACAGTAACTGAATACTAAATTGAGTGCAGAGTGTCAAAGAGAAAAAAAAGCTAAACTGCAAAAGGAACAACACAGAGAGTGATGGCACTTTACATATGAAACCTCTCCAGACTGTCGCCCTGTTCATCCTTTGGTGTAATATTACGTCAGGCAGATGTGCTCCCTCAGAGCACACCATGCTGCACGCTGGGAACCTGGAATGATTTCAGCGATATCGGGAAAGCATACTACAGATGGAAGCTGGTTGACCAATATTAGCTGTGAGATATGCATGTGGCCAAGCAGCAGGAATTGAGAACCACCGCAGGAATTCCCAGTGCGTTTAGTTTGTCCAAGTCTGTCTTCTTGGCACAGAAAGGTCGGACTTTAGCAGATGTGAGAAAAGACGTAGCAGCTCTGCCTTTGCTCTGTTACCACAGAGCCCCTGAGAATCCTAGTGTTCACAGCCCGGCTGGTGTGAGGAACCATCAGACCACCCAAGCATATTCAGAAGGAACACTTCATGTATAAGGTTTGGAATCAAAGCCACTTCATATATGCGATTACCCCACAAATGATCAGAAAATAGTTTTACAGCACAAGCTTTCACGGACATATGCACAAAACTCATGTAGACACCTGTGCGCATGTGTATTTTAAAAAGCAGTCATAGTGTTTCTCCACACTGAGTCCTGGCAGGGATCAGGCAGGGGGTGGTAAGTCAGAAATGAAGTGAATTTACAGCAGCAATGTGTTTGCTTAAGAGGAGAAGACTGTGGGTGTGGAGTGCGCTGTGGCAAATTCTAAGCAAACGTCTTCTGTGTTCACACGCTCCTTTTTGCATCCATCAAAAGATACTGCACCTATCCAAAATCTGGGAGTCACAGTAGTTTGTGAACTTGGACTGAGTTTATTCTACTGGAGGAACTACTGCATGGGGCCCTGCTACATGCTCGCTGTTAGAGCCCGTCTTTCCCCTCCAGGGCGCCCTTAGAGTTACAGAGCAGGGATTCATCGTGATCTAAGACTGACACTGAGCCACACAACAGCCCACTTCTGCAATTCATGCCACCTGTTGTCAGAAATAAGATATATGCTGGCATATGAGCATAAATATTCACCCTGGTTTTATAAGTCAACTTTACTATTAGTTTTAAAATCCATTGTTGGCGCAGTATTGCTAAAACACTGCAATTTAACAACAGCACAGTCACACCAAAGTAGCTGCCTACTCCTGAATTAATGCAGTGAACATAACAGCATTTGTTTACGTGTTAATATTAACATTATTTTCATTAAAGAGCTATAATAATGAAAAGAAGGAATGATAATCTTTCGTCTCTACGGCTATGACTGGCTGCTGGAGGATGGCATTTTGTTCTTGGGCGCCGTTACCTCTTCACTATTTTCACTACTTTGTTTCTACAGTTTGGAGAACCACTTTATTCAGTGAGGATGACTCAGTATGTTTCTCATTAGCAGAGAGGCATGGACATGTACAATATTAGCTAGGAGGCTCTGAGGCCAAAGCACGCTCAAAGTAATGCTGATTGATTCCTCATTGTCTATGATTTGTAGCCCTCAGCATTACATAGAACAAAAGACAGATGCATGACTGTGTGCCTCAGTACATGGGGGATGGAGAAGATAGCTGCAGCCAGGGAAAACAGACGAGTTACTACACAATTGTTTGAGCAATCCGCCGGACGGGATGGACAGTGTGGATTTGACAATATTTTCCTAAAACAGTTCCCACGCTCTCTTCTGCTTCAAAGAAGCAAACATATACTGTCTCGTTGTCTTTCTGATTCTTCTTGGGTTAGCTTAATGCAATTAAATGTGCATGCGCTTGCATAAAGTGTTGAATTAAACTGTGAAAGTAAAATTACATTTTGGTTCAAAAATGAATCAAACAAATTCAACCTGCAGTTGCGAAGAGCACTTAGTTTCGAACGGCTGAACCCCTTTGCCCAGAACTTGACATTTTTGTTTCAAAGACACCAGTTAAAAAAAAAAAAGTCAAACATCGCCCTGTCATGTTCTTTGTTTATTGTGAAATCCACAATACACCGTGAAAGAGTGTCCCTTTAGTGTCCCTTTGTATGCCTTTGTGGTTTTCCCCACCTGGGGAAGAGTGCCTATTCAAATAGCCTCAAAAGGCTGGTGTTACTGGCTGCCTTTATCCGGCAACCAGTGTATTGCATTTCGGCCCTAAATTAATACTGGGACGGCTTGGTTCTCAGACTGGGTGAGGGAGACACAGAAGTCCCACCAGACCCCTTTGGAAGTGGAGTGTAAGATAAGCCTGGAACACCACATTCACGAACTTGGTCCTTGGGTCCATTTGGAGTCCATAGGGACTGCATCAACAAAGCTGCACATTCATTCAGACGTTTCCTTTATAAGGGTACCTCAGTCACCCTTGCCCTTCTTCTCCCCTGGTTCACCTACACTCTTCCTTGAGTAACGCATCATAGTGCTTCATTTAAGTCAAAGCCAGAACCCGATCCGATGATGCCCCCTCTATCAGTCCAACAGGGCTAAGAGGCTTACACAAAATAGCTGGGCCTAAACTTCAACCTCAAACATTGCACCACAAGTCATATATTTAACCGTGAAGATGTTTTCACTATTGAAAGAAACACCGAGCACAAGCCCAGCTTCCCCCTGAGGCGTTTGATTTCACAAAATGTAGCCTATTGTACTTGGATCAGCAAGATGGTAAAATACAGAGAAGCGACGGCGTAAAGTTCATTTTGAGCTGTAACCTGACGAGGATAATAGGTAACCAGAAATAAAGTGACCGCGGGTGAGCTGACTTCTTATGATGTATTCCCACAGCGGCACTGCGATGTTAGCGAGCACTGAGCTCTTAGTGTCCCTACGCAAGACAATCATTTTAACATCGAGCTTGGGCTGAGATAACTGCAGCCAAGCAGCCGTGCAAAGGGGACGAGACAATTGGATTAATGTAAAATGGGCCTTAGGTATGATGGACCTTTGTTCCAAATCGTATGTCTCCAGGTGTTTCCCCAAAATTCAACAAAACATAAACAAAGTTAAACACTTTCAAATGTGCAGGCAGATATATTTTAGGCCATTACGTCTTAAACGCCTGTCAAAGTCCAGAGCAGTGTTGGTTGACCCCTCTTTGACTGGCTTCTGTTTCGAGGGTTATGACCCAAACACTCCATAAATAGGCTCTGATTAAGCCCAGTGGCTAAAAATAGGCCGTGAGTGGTGAGAGAGACAGATGAGAAAAATAGTGACATGGGTGGTCTTACGCTGACTGGTGGGGGGCGGGGGGCTTCAGCCTCACAGCCCAGAAACGGTGCACAACCTTGGTAGAAGCTTAGTAAGGTTTTAGCCATCTTGAAATTCTGCAATCCACTGCAGCTGAGCCACCTTATGTTCAGAATAAATATTCAGACTGATATTCTTCATACAGTGGGAATAAAATCCATACGTTATCATTTTATTTGATGTGACATTTTATACAAATTGACTGACATCCCAGCCAGTTTTCCTCTGTCTTGCACCCTATTCCACCTGAACTGGACTCCAGACCCCCTCAACCCTGTCCGTAAGGGATTTAAGGATTATATATATGTACAACACCATAGGTAGCAGAACATTCTCTCTGTACTGTTATAGGTTTGGCATGCAATTGACTCCTGAAATATCATTTATAATAATACATCCGGAGACTGAGTGAAAAGCAACACATTACAATGCACCAGAAGCCAGGTTGAGAAACCGCGTGACTGGAGCATAATGAGTTCTGCTATTTTTTTTACCTCAGAATATATGTATTTGCTAAATGATATAAACCAGAGTTGGGCAATCTTATCCTCAAAGGATCATCAATCCTTGTATATAGGTAGGACACTAACAGGAGGTCATCGATGCTTAGATGACTACTAAAGGGACATTCCTACACTTACTGTATTTAAGGTGAATAAAATGAGAAAATGTGCTTAATGACACCTATAGCTCTTTCTGAAAGCTTTTGTGTACAGTGGAACAATGATTTGAATGTGTACATTGTATTCTGGAGAGCTGAACTGTTTGTGAAACAGGATCGTTCTGAGAAATAACCACAGCTTGTAAAACCTGAGTAGGAACTACAAATTAAATGGACTGCAAAGTTTATGTATAGTTTTAATAGCTGTTCCATATTGTGCCAATCCCCAAATGTATCATTCCAGATGTCGTATTGCAATGAGCACAGATTCACTAACTCACCTCTGAGATGCACTTTATTTTTTTTTTTTAAAAAAGAATATGTTTTCAATTGGAGCTGCAGTTCCCCCCTTGTCCGATACTGAGTATATTCACTTTAGTCCATATTTGTTAGTCTTGGGTATTTTTTTAAGTGTCATCTATATTGAGGCAGAGGCGCTGAACCACATCAGTGATATTAATTAAATGGGGCTCCATCGTGGTCCGTATGTACATCATGGCACATATAACAACAATAAACTGTCCTGTCGGTTATATTCAGTTATCAAAACAATCATATTCTACATATTTTTATTTCAACATTTATTGTGTACAAGTTTACTGGTAGTTAGGAATAATGTATCTGCACAATTACACACCAAAGGCGCCAAAAGATTGGAATTCAAGTTTAAGAAAAACACCATGAAGCTGTATCTGTTTCATTCATTTTAGGTTCTGTTGAATTCTGTGTTACAAAATGGTCTCTTGAGACTGATCCCTCTTATTGATTGCCTGACTTTTATGGGACTGAAGTTTGTTCATTCAAGGCTGATGGCAGTACAAAGTAATAAGATTCCCACTCAGAGCAGGAAATTGATTCTGCACGGTGGCTGGGCTTGGCGGTGTATGCTCAGTGCCTGCAGGGCCTGGAGATCATCGATTACCTAGCATTCCCACAAGTTCCACCTCTTGACCACAATTGCACTGGAAAGTTACACAATCTGGATACAGGCTGCTCTAAAACATAGATTGCTGTGCTAAAGCAGTGATGATGCATTTACAACCTGAAAAGATATGGTGAATCTAATATCAACATTTCTATGCCAGAGGAAGAAAATTTATGAAGCCCTAAATGAATCAGAACTCCTCAGTTTTTTTGCTTGATTCGATTTTATAGCCAGACTTGCAATAATGTCTTTATGAAGCTAATTATCCTTGTTAGACCTGCGTCTTTGGTTATGTATAAATTTCCTTGTTTGTCGCAGGACATAATCTAGGTTAATGAGTCTCAGTTTGTATTACAGGTCTAGTCATTTTTCTTTTAAATGATGAAATTACGGATTTATTTTCCCCTAGCACAAGCCCACGCACAAAACGGTTGTAAGCCTAGATATGATTTATGAGGAGCAAGGTGCAAATAATTCCAGTGAATTACACAGGCTACACAGACATTAAAAAGTCATATCATTAAAACAACACGCCAGTTATGTCCTAATTCAATTTGACAGAAGACCTTTGCTGATAAAGTATACTGCACCTATTTTGATTATAAAATCATTTTTTCCCTAAAAAATTCTACAAAAATTTTGTTCGCCTCTCAGGATTGTGAGCTTTGCGAAATGGAGGGACATCATGCCTTCATAATCCACAGAGTCATGTGTCTGGAGATTGTGCTCCAGGTATGGTTTCCTTTGGCAGGTCTGTGGGGAGGGGCCAGACAAACTCTTATCTAAATAAGACTCCTAATGAAAGCTAACCACTGTCCCCTGCCCAGAGCAGGGTTAGTGGGACCCACCATTGAACCTTGTGGGCTCACCACCTGCAAAGGTGAAAGGTCAGGTGGAGTACCATTTGAGTGGCAAGTATGAGCAGAAAAGACCCAAATGGGACAGATGTTGGCAACAGACAATGGCTTTGTCAACATGAAATATTACCTTTCTGGTTAGGAAGGAACATGAATTAGGTATCGATTAGAGTCAGCTTTAACTCCACAGATAGTCTGTCATTCGGGGTGGCCTTCTCCTGCTCTGGAGATGCCCATGGTGAATGACCTCATGTGGTGAGGAGCATTCTCACAAGTCCCATGCTGAGGAGGGCTGTGGAGCTGAAGTTTATCTTGGTGGACAAAAGGGATGTTTCTGTGACTCAAATTAAGAATGTGTGTACTGACTACTCCATCCCATTCATACTGACTACTCCATCCCATTCATACTGACTACTCCATCCCTTCATACTGACTACTCCATCCCTTCATACTGACTACTCCATCCCTTCATACTGACTACTCCCTCCCTTCATTTTCTGAAACCGCTTATCCTATTCAGGATTGTGGAAGATCTAGAGCTTATCCCAGAGGCTACAGGCGCAAGACAGGCAACAACCCAGGATGGGGCACCAACCCATCGCAGAGCACAGTCATACATGATTCACTCAAACATGCCGCACCTATGGGCAAGTTGGTAACTAACCAATATGCCACCATGCCACCCCTGCGGTGACTATCCTTTTTGCGTATATGCGAACATCTTTTACAGTACCATGTCTTCTTAGAGAAAACATATGAGGTTCTTGAAACGGTTTTAAATTTCTGTGCAAACCTTGCATTGTCCATAATTAACATCAGAGTGTACACGATACCAAAGAACTCTAGCTGTAAGGTCAATCCACAACTTTGAAGTTGTGTCAACTGACTTGAGGCTGTTGTTTGACACCTGGATGAAGAAAGGGGCAAAACTATTAGCCAAGCAGCACTTGGTGGCAATTTGGATTTGGTGAATAGGGAGAAGGCCATATAGACCTGGAAGACACACATTGACAGTCAGGGTATACTAGGACCACCTGACTGAAGCTACTGTGTGAGGTGAATGCAATGCACACCTCCAGGAAAACTTCTCCAATGTGCTATGTGAGGTGGGAAACATTGTTTCCAAACTGACCATGTTCAAAGCCTCAATCGAGTTGTGGTAAAAAGGCAGTTGGTGCCATCATGGAGGTAATCCTAAGACCTGGTGGTAGACAACGGTGGTGAGGGAAGCTGTCAAGCTGAAGAACGAAGCCTTCAGTTCAATCATTGCACAAAGGTCTCCTGAGACCAATGAGCCAGAAGGACTTTAGCAAAGGCAATCATGGAAGCAAATTCTCATACATGGAAGGAGTTTGGAGAGACCATGGAGATGGACTATTGAGTGGCCCCAAAGATGTTTTCACAAACCATCTGATGCCCCAGGAGGGAGTGGTGGGACTTTTCTCAGGCTTTGTTCATCCAAGTGGGGAAGTGGTGACCAGTGGAAAGAACACTTTGAGGAGTTCCTTAACCTAATGGGAATGCCTTCTTACAGAGAGGCAGTGCAGAAAACTTCAGGTGGATCAGAGTGTATCACTGAACCTGATGGTGCTGTACTACTCTTCCTAGCCTGTATTACATAGGCTGCAGGGTTAGATGAAATTTGTCAAGAGATATAGAGCACTGGATCTTGTTCGGGCACACTGTTTATGTGGCTGTTTCATATTTAGTGAAATTCTGGTAAAATACTATTGGATTAGTCAACAAGGGTACTAGTCCCACATTTTCCAAAGAACGTCAAGAGGGAGGACTCCAAGCATATGGGTATCACACTTCTCGGCTTCTCTAGGCAAGTGACTGCCAGGGACCGGGAGAGGTGATTGAACCCAGGATTTGGAAATATGGATAGTGACCTGGCTGTTGAACCCATTTCCCTCATATAAATACACAGGGGTCTGTGGGCAATATGCTGACACAGTCTACATGTGCTTTCTTCTGAAAGAAGGCAAATGACTGCATGCCCCAGGAACTGCAAGAAATATAAAGTAGAGAGGTCGCTAGTGTGTGCTGTTCAGTCCTTGGATGAATGCAGTAAGAGTTGGGTCTTCCTACTTGTCAAAAATCAAAGCCGCTCAGAGTGGGTGTTGGTCTCTGGCTAGATTGCACCTTGTTTGCACTGCTGTTTGTGATTTTCACAGACAGGGTACCATGACGCTGCCATGTCTGTATGGCTATATGTGGGCACTGACGCTATGTTTTTCGACCAGGACATCCAGCTCACGCGTGACCGATTTAATCCTGCTGTCATACTTTTCGATGAGGACCTTCAGCACAAGCATGACTGACAAAATCCAGGGCATGAAGTGGCGGAGTAGAGAATGAACACCTCCGAATCCAAGGCCACGGTGTGTTCTTGGATATGATTGGACGGCTCATTTCAGGTGCGGGGGCCATTATTGAAGTAGATTCCAGTACCTCAAGATTGTGTTCATGAGTGATGGTAATAGAGAAACAGACTGACAGGCAGACTGGTTTGGTGACAACAGCTTTGCAGGCCTCTTATGAAATCCATGCTGGTTAAGTGCGAGTTAAATTCAGTTTAAACTTGCAGTGTATAAGTCAATCTATGTCCTATCTGCGCTTGTGTCATTCTGTTAATTAGCCTAAAATAATGGTCTTCAATACTTTTGGCTGAAAGGTGGTTCCTCTACAACGTGGCTCTTTACTCTTCACTCTTGTTGACAAAGAGTTCAGCGACCTGTACGGATGTCAGTAGAGCTGCTCCTCCTTCAGATGGGGAGAAGACAGCTGAGGTAGTTCAGATATCCTATAAGCAAACCACCTGGTAATCTCCCAAGAGAGCTGTTCTGAGCATGTCCTGCTTGGTGGGGACCCCAGGGACTCCCAGCACATACTGAATGGATTATATCTGCCAAATGACTTGGGAACATCTGGGGATCCCCCAGATGGAGCTAGAGATCACTGAAAAAGAAGTCTGGTCCATGCTGCAAGGCATGATGCCACTGCAAACCTCACCAGGAAATGCGATGGGAAGAAGTGAGACAAGGAGACATTTTTATTTGTATAAGCAGAATAGTTTACTAGAACACAGCGTGGAAAACATAGATCAAGTAATTTTATACCTCTCCAGCATAGTGGGACTGTGCTGTAGCCTACAGAAGGAAGTCTTAAAGCTTAAAGTACAATAATTATGTACTTTATGTCAATGAAGTAGGGTTCACCAGCTATTTTCAAGTGTCAAGACGATTTAGGGGGAACCACAAGTGCTTCTGGTTTAAGAGACCAAAGTATTAACCCAGCTGCTAAGCAACAGAGTAGTGTGATTTACAGGAGAGGACAGGGGTGGGCATTGACAGAACGGTGTCACTGCATTAATCATACCATGGCTCATAAGATCATTATATCATGTGTTAATTTTTTAAATTTCATTTTTCCTATTCTGAAAGCCTAAATATTTGTTCTGGTTAACATTGTACTAATCTTGAAAGCAGAGTAGTGAATGTACCTGTTTGTTACTGATTTTATTGGTGATTTGTACATTGTTACGTAAGTTATAAGAAATTATAACCTTGCACCCCTGAAAAATATTTTCTTACTAAGGATAATTGAACTATTTTTCTATAGACAATGATGGATGGTGAGCTTAGAAATTAGTGCTTTAAGTGGCCCGGTACTCGACTGGTATGTGGTACTGGCACCTCTTATTTTTTAATCTTCAAAGTACGGGAAACATTTCTCACGTACTGACGCCTCTCATCATCTATTGGTACTGAATAACAAGGTGAGCACCGACAGCTGTTTTTTCCACACTTCAAGCACTGGATGCGCCTTCAATTTTAATGAACAATTACAGCTGACCCAAAAAATAATACTGCCCTCAAGTTGAGAATCTTATCATTGATTGAAACAGGAAGTGTTAATTACAAATCAAATATATTTTCCAGAGCTGTGTGAGTAATGGTTCAGCAGACGAAAATCCTTCTTGATAAACAAAACAGTAGAACCTACACATTAATAAAATGTATATCTTTGACATATGCCTTATAAAATTTCTTGTAGAGATCAATTAAATATCTATACGAACAATTTTTGGTGCACAATAAGATTTCAGTGTATGTGTGATTTTCTACAATTAATCCATATTTGGTCTAATGATACAGTAAATAGAGGGGCAATGCTTCATCTTAGAAAGATGTAATGTCTAGCTTTCCTTACAGAGTCAATCCATTCTTTCTAACTCAACTTATCGGGCTGGGAATGCTTTCCAATTTTTTTTTATTTTGGGAGGGGGTTGCTCTTTTACATTGACCAGATGTGACTGTAATCCCTGACACTGCACAGCTTCACTCACACATCTGTGAGACTTTTCAGTGCCTGTGATGCTTAGTTCGGGCTGGAAGTGCCATTCTCTATTGTGGTCCACAGCCTTCACTAGTAGCAGCAATTCTGCTGATACTTCCCCCTTATTTAGAATGCATTTAGTGAAGGATTCCTGTTCTGTTTCAGCTGATTCATACGACAGAAGCAATTTCAAGCTCTGGCAGAAACGATGACGATTAAATAACATCCATCATAAAATTACCATATTTAAAATTAATTAACCAGTCAATCAATACATTATTCTGATGAACCAGTTTTCTAGCATCTAGATTCCACATTAATGTGGGAGGAACAATGTACACCGCCACATATATTAAAATGTGTTTTAAAATACATGTATGCTAACATATGCAGAATTTTCTCTTAGAAGAATGGGTATAATTAAGAGATGGAACCAAATGTTTTAGGTACACTTTAATCTCGCTTATGGAAAACGGAAACAGCTACAAACACCCCTGTAGTGTACTGTAGAATGAGCAGAATTCAATGACAAGGAGATCATTTTCTGTGTAAATGTCTTTCTTATTATGAAAAATAACAGAACTGAGGTACACATAAGAAAGACATTAATGATAAGCAGCACAACCACATATCAGCTGTAATTCAGTAATTACGGCATACAGAGAATTTCTTGACCTCCTTGAGAAGGATGAAGATGCAGAAAGAAGGCAGCCCAGATCACTGCACAGATGTACAGCAGATCATCTCAACTGGTGATCTCTTACCTTTGAAGGACAGGAAGACCCGTGGGGCAGAGAGTGGGTCGCATTGGGAACCCAAGGCCCACATCACCAGCACCACAAGGATGTGTGCTGACCACAGTTCATCTGACAGCATGATCTCTCTGCACAGATGACAAGATCTCTAACCCTTTGAGGACAAGAGGAAAACTTGGTCAGTAATGCAATTCACAGTTATAAACTAATTCCAAACAGGTTCCTTTGGTTACTAAATTGTCAGGGGCTATAATACAGGTACATAAATATATGGCCAAGAGTAATCAGGACACATACTGATACAATGTAACATTATGGTAATATGGATGTAGATGAAAGTTATTTATTTGAAACATCTGTGCAACAATAAGAAAGTAATAAATCAATCAGTCAAAATACAGAATACACACTGCTTTAGCGACTATGGAAACTTCAATGTCTTGATCTGATATAGTGCAAATTTGGTTTCTGGTTATAGCCAATTCAATGATAAACAGTGGATGGAATGGAAATTGGTTATTTCAAACATGCTAAGAAAACATATATGGAAATATTATATTGAAATTACTGTCAGTTCATCGGTTTCCACAGTGGTTAAGAAACTAGTGGCTTTTCTAGTGCCTGGAATTTTAAATGATGCAATTGGGAGTTTTTTCACACTGCAATTACCAAATATTAAACTTGCCAGAAGAAAGTCACACTAATCTCCTTTGTCCAGCAACTTAGAGACCAACCACACAACAGCAGAGATATGATAGCTGCTGCTGCACTGTGTATTAAAAGCGTGACATGGCATTACAAAGTCAGGACAAAAAGAGGTGACAAGGGGTAGAAATCAGCAAGGAACAAAGGCCAGCAAATGAAACGGAAGAATACAAAACAGCCATGCTAAGGAAAATGGGGCACACATGTATGTTTTGTTCTGATTGGTTACTGGAGAAATGAAACTAATCTTCAACATTACATGCATCGCCAGAGCTCTGTCCATAATGCAAGAGAGATCCAAAAAAGACTCTGATTAGATTATTCTTATTTGTGAATCTGACAGTGACTACTGATGGGTAGAGGAGAGAAATGCAATGAAGGAGAATTTTATCATCAGGTATCAATGGACTAAAAAGTAGAAAAGCAAAAAAAAAGTGAATTATGTCTTAATATTAATACACTTTGTCTACAGCAGGGGTCTCCAACCCCAGCCCTGCACGTTGTTGGGACTTCCTCTCATTTAAAACACCTGATTCTACTATACAGCGAATTAGCATCAATTTCTTCAGTTGAATCAGGTGCGGTGGAACAGGGAGAGAACCAAGCTGTGCAGGACTGGAGCTGGAAATCCCAGGTCTACACTTCTGAGAGTTTTGGCATAAAGGCAGAAACCAGCATAGCAGAAGAGAAAATAAATGGATGAGTCAACGTGAATTAATAAATTGCTCATAACATCAACAAGGTCTCCTCTATCATACCCTATAACATTTTGTCTGCGTCTCTCACTCTCTGAAAATTTTACAGAAGTGATGTCCTGGAACGCGCCCAGGCACAATCAGTACGATGGTCAGAACAAACCTTCAAGCGGCAAAAGCTGCCCCCCCCCACCGAGCCACGAGCAGAGCTATGGCGGGTAGCAGTGATCCTGCAACCTCCTGTGGTCTCCACCAGTATCACTAAGACACCCTCACGCTGCTTCATCACTACACTTTTTGCCCATCAGGGGAGGAGAGAAGGAAGCCAAATAATCGTTGTCTTCTGCTTAAATACGGGGTCGGCAAACTCATCCCAGCTGTAATTTCAAGGCATTTTTTACGTCATCTCTCAAAAAAGTGATATTTTTGTGCTAACCTTACTGTTCAGATCTAATACATTATTAAGTATATAATTTATTATTTTACTATGTAGCCTATAATCTGGAGTGGAGTCAATATACTAGATAGAACATCATTAATGTTACGAAATAATTCACTGTGATCAGCATGAAGCTTCGAAATCTACGTTAAAAAATTCAAGACAATACACGTTTAACATTGAAACCCTTTCTCCAAATCTGTTTTCAGAAATAGAAGTCGCACATGCATTGGCTCAGCTGGAAAGACTTTTGCAAGAAGGTAACAAATAAATTAGCTATATAATAATAGACCTATATTAACATGGAAATGTGGTTTTATTGCCATATACACGGGAAAAAATAGATGGCAAGCCACGAATAGCATGGTTATAAAAATAATTTAAAATAACAGATAATGAAACAAACGAATAAATTAAGTTACAACTAAATTACTTTTATTACGGCATACAAGAAATAAATAGTATTAAAATTCCATAACGGCTTATACTGTATACTTCCTCTGCTGGAACACATGGAGTATCTGGACTTCAGGACACTGGGTGCGAGCAATTTATGTATTACGATTCATCAGCCTCTACACCAGGCGCGTGAAATAATAATCATTAACATAATTACACAAATCGCAGTGCAAGACTGAAGCGTCAAATTCGTCTTAAAGTTTTGTTTGCTTTACCCAGGTGTTGGATTGTCAAATGAAGGCATTGCTATATACAACAATTTTTTGGTAAATAAAGAACAAACAATTTCCTTTGCTTGATATTATAAATGTTCAGTTTGGAATATATTATGTCCGTGATGCAGAATTACACAGAATGCATGCAGTCCATGCAGTAAAATGTTAAGATCGGTTTAGGCAGCTTAACCCTCGCGGTACAGGGTTCCGTTCCGCTTGTAAACGTAGGTCAATAGCCTGTGGGGTCAAGCTCCAAATGACATTGGAAAGGATCGTATTACGAATTTAAGACCTTCAGGTATAGCTCCATGCGTGAACTTCACAATTAACAAAGGGTATAAAACCACGAGCCTTTGCTTTATATTCTTAAAGGGGGAAGAATGTTATTCTTATTTGACATTCATAGAAATAACGAAAACATTGCAAATATCCTAACATTTACGATATTTAGTGTCAAATAAGAAAACTACTAAAAATACTAGTCTGGGATTGTCTGCATTTCCCATTTAATTAAAGTTCTCATTTCATTGAAGACTGATAAAGTTCCCAACTTAAATGCTACTTCAACATTTACGTGTTAGATATTACTAAAAGTAGATAAAATAGAACACAAAGCGTGCCTAAAACAAACTACATCAACAAAAAGTCAGAATAACTAAACACAATTACCAACTACAATCACAATAGTAAGCAGCTTCCCATTGTAATGACGTGCAGTTAAGGAAAAAAAGCTTCATTTTGCGGTTTGGATTTTGCAAAAGGACGTGATAATAATTATATATGATTTCATCCAGTGATATCATGGTTGTAAGTTTGTATTTTTTTCTGCATGCAATAACATTGGTGAACTTGCAGAAGCAAAACAATTAATGAGTGTTTTCACGCGAAGCCTTCATGCTTACTCCGATAAACTGATCAATAGATGACTTGTCTTAATTCTCGTTTACAAAGACATTACGCACAGAATCGCTGTGCTGTTTGATCGGAATGAAACATTCGTGCTGGATAATATCGCTCTAAATAAATAAATAGATAGATAGATAGATAGATAGATAGATAGATAGATAGATAGATAGATAGATAGATA
>JABFEB020000104.1:25092600-25117764 GCA_019775895.2 Stomatorhinus ivindoensis | reverse complement strand
ATTTCCCATGCCGAACTGCAAAGTCTATAAGATATTTTACGGGAAGCTACAATATGTTGTCCAATAGTGCTTTCAGCTGGCAGGAACTGCAGGAGACCAGCATGTGGGAAATCCACACTGTGCATTTGGAATACCAGTGACCCCAAGAGCCTCTCGTCTCTTGTGTTTCTGCTCAAGTCTATTCTATGCTCTCTACTGTAATTCCCCAGGCAAATAAACAATCCTGATGCTAACATGGAAACACAGCAATGCATCAAATGGCACATCTTAGGGAATATCTGTGTTTCCGTGTGTTTTTTCAATTGAAATATATTAGTGAACTTCTGTAGGCCAAATGGTAGTTACCTGAGACTTTGAATTTTTTTTGTTTAAGTGATGAAAGAGTACGGGAATAATTACGCTGCATTTTGCAGGTACTGTACATCAGTGTAGTAATTGGTCAAGATTACCTTTAACTTGTCAGTGATCCTCACTTTTACGCCTACCAGTTTGAGGTAAGCAAAATGTAGGTGTAGCTAGAACAAAGTTAGACAACTACACCCATGGAGTAGCTCTTTGCTCCGCTGTTTTAATGCGCTGTGTTGTACCGCGTAAGTTAGTGTAGCTGTCTTCCCAATCAGCCTTTTCCTTCCCCAAAGCTCCATCTTCTCCTCAGTTGTTGCCATTTATTCCTCGGGTTCATGATAGAAAAGTAAACTCTTACAAGGCCTAGTTTTTCTTGGCTGCTAATTTCCAAGTGAAACTTCAGAGTTGTTTTTCTCCAGTGGGCTTTTAGTTGGACAATCTCGTGCTAAGTAATAGATGTGTCGACAGTCTTTTTTTTCCATCTTCTATGTTCAAGAGTGTAATGAGACTTAAAGCCACTTTCCAAGAAATTCAGACATCTTGTCATTATCAAATAAAATGCACGGGAAGAGGAAGCAGCCAAATCAGACATGTTAGGCGATGTTTAAATCTGTCGGTGAAAAGGTTTTTTTTTTTTTGAATTACAGTATGTTACAGTAAATGCAAAGGGGATGCAAATTCATAGCCATGCTCCACCAATCCACATTGTAATTTTTTTCCCCGAGATTTAGCCTACGTAGCAGACGAAGCCGAGATTCACACTGTGCCTCCCATGGTTTGTCAGTGGCGATAGTGGCTCCCCAACATGTGGAATTCTGAGACAAACTGGCGACCTGCAGTTTCAGATGTTCGCCCCCCCGCATGGCTTCGCGTCTGAGTCAGATTACAGCTGTGAAACTACTGCTTCCCGGAGATTCAAACCTCACAGTGTGTTTGACCTGTGACGGCTGAACTGGGGTGCAGTGTAAAGCAGTATCTCTAATATCCCCTCTTCCATGCTTTCTTATCGTCATTCTGCACCAGTTAATTATCTGTTTTTCTTTTTTTCTAATAACAATACCATGTGGCTTACATTTCCTGTAAATACTGCATCTGGCTACCACTTGACACTCCAACAGACAGAGGAGAAAACAGACTATGAATAAAAAGCTACACTATAAGGGCAAAAGTATTGGGACACCTGGCCTTTACACCCACAAGGACATTTTTGACATCGCATTCTAAATCAACATGCATCGATATGGATTTGGTCCCCCCCTTTGGTGTTATAACAGCTGCCACTCTTCTGGAAAGGGTTTCCACAAGATTCTGGAGTGTTTCTGTGCATTTTTGCCCATTCATCCAGAAGAGCATTTGTGATGTCAGCCGCTGATGTTGGACGTGAAAGTCTGGCTCGCCAACTCAACATTGATGCCTATGGTTTAAAATGAGATGTGATGACCAAGTCTTCCAATACTCGTTCATATAGTGTATGCATTCAGGGTTACCTGTACAAAGCATCTTGGAAGACATGCATCTGCTAAGAATTAGGCTTCCGCTCCCTTTGCAGGGCACCAGAAGCAGGACTGGGGGAGTATCATTATGTCAATGCAGCATGAGGAAATGAAGTAAAGACAACAGCATCAAATTGTGAAAGATGTAGCTAACTGATTGAACACAATGGGATTTTTCTCATAAGTAGATGGAAATTAATTCAATTATCAATCAGTTTAAAGTAAGCACACTTAGGCATACATACTGTATTTAAAATGAATTTTTATGCTCTCTGTAATAAATACAAGTATAGAAAAACACAAGCCAGGTCAACTGGAAATCATTATCCACCATACGACCACTGAACATAATATTTATATTCTGTACTGAGGATATTTTCGCAGTTTTTACACAAAGACAGAAAGCCAAACCATTGTGTAAATAGAATTTTGAATAGTATAAAACATGTCAACGTTCACAAACGCGTTTGGTTTACGACCGGCACTTTAATACAAGTTTGCAAACATTGCTGAACAAATGGCCTAGTCACCCCCTAAGTGATGCTTTATGCATGATATATATGGGCTTGCAGCAGAAATTACATGTAAGGGGGAAGAGGTGAGACCCCTGGGCACAATTATGGGCTGGGCCGACCTTTGAGGGATAAATGTACGGGGGCGGGGGCAGGTCCTGTTGGAGAGACATCGCTCTCCCGTGTGTAACGAGGCATGCAGACATGCTCTTATTATTGCCGATGGGACTGTTATTTCGCAGGCTCCGCGTTACGTGGGATGTATGCAATGGGGGGTAACTGCAGGAGTGTTGTGTAGGAAATTGGTAACACAGCTTAATTACCATCTTAATTGACCATCTTTTTCATCCCGATATTCTACTTTGCTTATAGGGGGTCGGGGAGGAAGAGATTGTGCAGTCTCAGTCAGTTCTTTTGCTGTTTACATTTTTATCTTGGTTAATTTGACTGTCACTTGACCTTTTCTTTGCTGTTTATGAAATGCATTATTTATCGTTTTGGCTCATTCTGTATCCTTTTGTTATTTGTAGTATCTGTTTCCCAGTTATTGGTAAGAATAATTGCCCTTGTATTGTTTTTATTATTTTTATTGTTGTTGTTTTTATTATTTTTGTTGTTATTATTTTATAGTTTCTCACTATGTCCAGCCTGCAGCCCCTGTGTGATGTCATCTCCCTTTGATCTCAGAACAGGCCATGATGTTTGCTAGAAATGGGAGCAGTGCATTGTATGTGCTTAGGACTCTGTGGGCATATTTGCACTTGTTTTAAAGACCTTCCTTTGACTAAAATCAAATTTATAAAATTTTATTTTAAATATTTGCATTCTGTTGCAGAGTGCTGCACGATTGCTTACATCTGCGGGTTGCGCTCCCCTGTAGCCCCCTTAGCCACGCTGCGGCTGTGTTTATTTGCGCATTGCTCTTCTGGCTTTTTGTTTTGTTTACAAATCATGGCATTGCTGCAGTGTAGATTGTTGTTGTGCTTTTTCTATCTTATTCGGCAGTATTCTCATGCACAGCAACGCCTCATGCTGTCTGGCCTTTGCCTGGCCTGTCCTGGGACGAAGGGAAAACAAAAGACAACAAAACAACAAATCCCACGAGGCTTTGCTTGTTGCCTGCATGCAAAGCAGCAACCACTGCCTACAGCCGTTCTCTTGATCTGTCATACCTAAGCTTAGGCCTGTCTCTACCAATCACAATGTAGTTATTCTATACATATGGCTCTTCTGGACCGTTTTCTGTGCTGTAGAGATGATTAATACACTTTCCTGAAGGGGTTTTCCCATGTTTTTTAAAGTTGACATTGTGATTAGCATAAGCACGCACACCAGAAAAATACAAGAAAGATTACGGACATGAAAATATTTTAGAAAGTCACACTAGTGGTGAACTACAGATTTTTTTTCTTCCCTTCCACCCTGTTCTTATATCTTCTTAGGATCATTCATCATTGACATCGTTTCTTACCTGACTCAAATTCAACTATGTGTGTTTCCTGTTTTCATAAGTATGCCTCGGAGGTACTACGCATACTAGCGTTAAAGCTAACATATGAAAAAATGTTTAAACATTTGAAGGGCCCCCTCAGGTTGACCTCGACTCTGACAGGAGATCGTCAATCAGTCACTAAAGTTTTATGAGTATATTAATAGAAATGTAAAAATTATGGGATATCTTACACATCAGTATATTGTAATCATTTTGAAAATGATATTAGATCAACCATTATTTTGTGGTAAAGATGCTTAAAGTTCCAGAAGACCAATAATTTGTGTTTGAAATTAAGATAAAATAGCTATCAGTGTATCTTCTGTACCATACTAAAAATCACACATAGTGGTGCTTCTACAGCCTGATAAAATAGCTATCAGTGTATCTTCTGTACCATACTAAAAATCACACATAGTGGTGCTTCTACAGCCTGATAAAATAGCTATCAGTGTATCTTCTGTACCATACTAAAAATCACACATAGTGGTGCTTCTACAGCCTGAAAATAAATCCACATGAATTCAATTAAAGGAGCCATACCAACTCAGCTGCCTACAATAACAGTTGTCTTCTCGGTCAGACGAGTTTCTTGGTGGATTGACCCTGGTACCCACTTCCTGTGGTTGGTGTGTTTGTCACTTTTGCTGGCAGCCCTTGCTCACATTCACAGATCTCCACAGACTTGTCTGCCCTGTGACTGTCTCCCTCCACAGTAACCGCCACCGTCTCACACCACAAACCAAGGACGACTTTGGGGAGATTTCCTTAGATTTTTCCCACAATTTACACATCAGTGGGGAAGCCCATTGTGGTGTCCAAGCTGAAAAACCAGCCGGACTCCCAGCAGGAACCCATACTGAATTTTGGCCACATCACCTTAGTGGCTAACAGTGTAATACTCTTGCTGGATTGAATGTTCTGTCACTGAATCAAGCCATGGGAAAGTTTAAGGGAGATAAATGAATTAAACTTTATTCCATAATATATTTTTTCTGGCTTGCAAAACTTGCAGAAAAGGCTGACATTCATGCTACTAAAACATATATTTATAAAAACGATTTCATATATATATATATATATATATATATATATTTGCAATAAATGTAGGGGTAGATGCCTAACGTAATAAAATGCACTAAATATATAGAAAATATATAGGATTCTGAATATATAGGACACCTAACAGACATTGGGACATACCACCAGATACTAAATTCATTTTCAAAAGTGAAGGAGCACTCAAAGTAAAATTTGGAGCAGTATAGATTTGCCGACATGATTTCGTGCACCATCAGCATGGTCCCCTGCACAAACTGCTGGTGACCCTCAGCCTACAAAACTCCCAGTGGAAGAAATCAAAGAGGTACAATTATATTTTACACTGGCTCAGCAGGATGAAATTGCAATGTTTTGGTATCATCAGAAGATCTGAATAGTGACTGTTTGGTGACAGTCCAAAACACAAAACAGTGAATTCTTGACCAAGTGCAGTCTGAGTGACTGCAGAATCAGAGATCAAAAACAGAGGTTACACGCAAAGGGCTGCTCTACTTTAGGGAAAGTCTCGGGGTCAGTGAGGACTTACAGACTGAAACAGAGCTTCACCTCCCATTCAACCATAAAAATGAGCACAAACTCCCAAAAAAAATCCCAAAAATGGAAATATTGGTCACATTAAATTAAAACAAAAATATGTTTTCAAGGGAAAATAGGGGAAAAATATATATATAGTTTCGTCATGTGTATGCCTGCCATATTCCAATGGACAGTGCATAATTACACTATGATTATAAAGCTAATGAGGAAAAGGTGTTTGTTTTGGTCATATATTTTTGTATATCTTTGTGGTTGATTTAACCAAAATGCTTTCATTAGTTAGCTCATGGAGAGAAAAGCCATTTTCATATTTAGCTGCTAGCAAAACTGGTTTGTTTAGCTATCAGTGTATCTAATGTTCTAATCAAACTAACTCTACAGAATGAAAAACAGCGTATTTTTATGTTTAACATAACAACAAGCAAAGCAATACAGAGGGAAATGAAATTTTAATATGCAAAGGACAGAAAAGCAACAGCTTACATTACAGTGTGTAACAGGGTCTCTTCAGACTCTGCAACTCAGGAGTCTCAAGCCCCGGTGACACAATGTCCTTGACTGTGTACCCAAGAGAGAGGGCTTGACACGAGAGACAGGCTTGGCTACGTGTTTTGCCTTGGGACACCCTCTACCTGTCACTGTTAATGACTATTGACATGGTGGCTGTTTAATAGATGAAATTAAGGGCACCTGCCAAGGGTGTATTCCGGTCACTAACTGCAGTACACAGTGTTGTGTGACGTGTAAAAGCTACATTTTCATGAACATCATACTAATAACATGACAGTAGACGATCAATAGAAATCTCTGGCTTCCCTGGACCTGTTATTTCCCTCTTTATCTTTGATTGGAGATCATTTATGCTGTTAATAGTAATACTGTTATAGTAATAGTGATAGTAATAGTGTAATAGTGTTGTGCCATACCTCCAGTGTTTTCGGTCTATTCTACTGTACCTGTACCTTTGTTTTTGTCTTGGCACTCTGGATTCCTGCTGTAGTGCAAAGGCATGCAGTTAAGCTAACTGGCACTTCTTATGTGCCTTGTGACAGACTGACACCCTGTATAAGGTTAGGGCTAAGGTTAGGCTTAGGGCTAGGTTTAGGCTTAAGGTTAGGCTTAGGGTATCCCTGTTTTGTGCTCTGTGCTTCTTGCAAAGGGCTCCAGGCCCCTGTGTGGCCCAGTTCAGGGTAAAGGATATGGAGTAGAAGGATAGATATGAAGAAGCATAGACAGGCAGATGGGTGGATGACGAGTGCTGTACCATGCTAAGAACAATGTCTTGTGTTTGCCAAGTAATTGGGATTTTGCACGTTTCATGTGATGTGCGCTTGGTGCACAGTGAGGTGTAATATTGCTCCTTAGAAACAAAATGCAGATCTTTGTTACCCCAGAGAACGTCCTGCTCCTTTGACGTTTCAAATGACTGTTAGCAGTTTTGCAATAAGACTGACTACTGATAAACAAATGCTAGGGAGGCATATGAAGAGCAATCTTTTGAACTATCCACAGAAACAACAAAATTATCAGTATGTTATAAGAAACAAGGCGCATATTGTGGTATGTACAGCAATTCGTCTTCCTTAATTGGATTTAATTAAAAATTTTAAGGAAAAATAACCATTTAGTGATTATGATTGTTTGATGAACTATTGCCATAGTTTCACTGGCCAAACAAAATATATACAAAAGTATAATTTTCTAAGCCCCAAACACACACACCGAAAGGGATCATTGAACATGTTTAAATGACATATACAGTATTGGTGATTGTGTATGTGCTGAACACTCACAAATATACAAAGCACCCCGCATACCCATGTTACATTTATAGTCCTTTATAAAACTGGGTATAACATAAATATAGAGACAGATCTTGTCTCTGAATCAGTAAAACTTTTTGGTAAAAAATCCATTAATCACTAACACATGTGATATGTAAAAATAGATAGATCACGTTACTTGAGGGGACATGAATAATGTAGTAGTACATGCTTATTTAGTGCATTAATTAACCAGTAGCTGTAAGTGTCTCTTAAGTACTGACCTCGTGTTCATTCATCATTAATCATTCATGACAGTTCATGTATTTCATGGGGAAACCTATATTAGTTAATGATTTGTTCTCGAATAGTAAACGAGTAATTTTTGCCCCCTCAAGTGGCCTCACCATAATCAACTAATTAATTTACTCATACTCATCCTCCATTCATATTCATTTAACACAACAACTGATCATTTACATAATTATTGACAGCTTAATCCATTGTAAACACTAAGCCATGTGGTAACTGCGAAGAACATCACAAAGGCTCAGTGTTCCTCTAACCATCCTGCCATGGCCAGGACACAAAGAACACAGGCTTATTTTTATAGGGTGCTGAGGAAAGCAAGAGCCAAAATTAATGACATGATAATTACCAATGATCTCAGATATCAATTCCTTCGTTCCTCAGCCAATGTTCATCAATCAGCATAAACAGACTTGTAAGCGTTCCCTGAGTGCTGTCACACCAGAAACACTCCAATGTTGCATTGTCCTGTTTTGCGTCCTTCCACACCTCAGTAAAGGACCACCTGACAAAACGGTTCTTTCAAATGAGGTGCGGCGCGGATCTAAACTCGCCCCACCCCTCTACCCCCTTCCCTTTAAGGGGTCCATGTGCAATAATAGATGGAGAGCTTTAGGACTGTGCTCTAACACCACTTACTGTATATTTATACAGAAGTGCAAAACAGTGGATTGAAATTGAATTCCTTTGGGTCTCACATCTTAGGAAACTGTGAGTACATTCATATGAAACGAGGTGAACTCCTCTACGGTGCTGTTACTGCACGTGATTCCTGAGCCTGCTTTTAAAATTTCAAAGTACTGTCAATAACCATAATATGTTTAAAGTTCTATCAAGGCCTAATATGGTTTGGCTAGTTAGTGTTCAACCTGTCTTGTTGACCATGATAGTTAAATAAATAGAATATAATTTCTTGACATGTGAAACAGTGTACTGCAGGCTACAGTTTTTGTAAAGGCTTCAGTTGCATGCTTGAAGCGATTGCTTGGAAGGCATAGAGGACAGAGCCACCTTGGACTATGGATTACAAGTAATTCATTATGGGTCACAACAATCTTTATGTAATTGATTAGCGGTGGAGATGCTGGCGAGGCAATTTTTAATTTCTGTCTGCAGCTGGATTTTACTGTATTGGTCTTAGACTGTATTCATCCAATACAGTTACTTACAGTAAGTAACTGAATTCCCTTAACAAGAAATAACATACATCGCTAACATAATTGCCTCCACCGAAAGGAGAGAGAGAATAACACTCATATTTGCTACACAAAAGGGAACACAGCTACCTTGTTATGTCCCTTCAAATGCGGCTGGTGCAAAGCCCTTTAATTAGGGCTTTGAGATAAATGCTCTGCATGACCAGAGGCAAATGGGATAGTGGTCCAGGTTTGTGAGGGCTTGGGGTCAAAGGCAACTTTTGCGTATTTTAATTTTGGAAAAAAAGCCCTTGTGTTTTGGAAAGTAGCAGGTTGGGCTGTGCTTCACTGCACAGACAGCAGATCATTCCAGAAGCCCAGGGATCAGCCCTGATCCTTCTCTTCTCATGTGCGACTGGAATGTTTCTGGCTGTATACAGTCCACACTGCATACAGCAGTCCAGGTGAAGATTACTGGACAATATGCTAGACTTGCAGTATAAAACATTAATAAGAGAAATATGTTTCGAAAGGAATATTTGGCTAATATATGTGGCACAGTATTAGAAGCTAAAAGACAAATCCCCAGTCTTTCTAAAATATTGTAACTGCTTTGACATAATGTGACTCATGGTTTTGAAACCTGACTTTTGATCTCCTTTTTACTAGTATGTACCAACTGTATGTATACTCAAAAATGGATGTCTATTTAACTTAATTCAACTTTTATATTATTTACTGCTTTATTTAATCTGAGCTACTGACATGTATGACGGAGTTCAGCAGCAGTTTGAGTCTTGGGATCTGAACTGCGATTACAGCCTGCGCACTATCCCCATACAGGAACAGCGATACTTTACTTTGGACAATGCGAGGTTTCCACATACCCCACCTTTCTCCCCATGAGAGACATGGACATACACGTACAGGTGAGAACAGCTTTTATTTTGAGGACACAGTGCAAGAGAAGCCAGTGCGCAGCCCCCTCAGTAGCAGTCGGGGTTAAGGGCTCTGCTCTAAGATACAAAGACGGTCACATTACTCTGCTGGCCTGGGGACTGGAAAGCACGGCTCTCCAAACACTACACACATCTCTACACATCTCTACACACCTCTAACTCACTGAACTGAAGGCTGCTATGATTGCAGTAATGCTTTAATAACTCTATTTATGGCTTGCATTTGCTGTTGTTTATTAACTTTCTGTCTTCTATATCTATTTATTATGTTTGTGCCAAAAAAAGAATCATTTACATGCCAATTACTCTTTTTTATACAGAAAACACAACAGTGATACAATTTCTGACCCCAGTTGAGATTCGGCGTTCATGTGCAGCGACCACAGCACGCAATGCATTTAATGCATTTAAACTCATTTAAAGCCTAGGCAATGAATGCTCTCAGTTGCAGGTGAAGAGGTAATCTTCAATCAGACAGATGAGCTGCTAATGAAAGGCAACTGTGTGCATCGTAACCAGCTCCCTCTGGACTGCTGATTGATGGGCTAATGTGGAGTGTGACACCATCTCCGGGGTGCCATGCCCTGGTAGCACCCTCAATGCTGCCACCCAGAATACACACACACACACACACACACACACACACGCACGCACGCACGCATGCATGCATGCACAAAGAATTAGGAATTAGCTTAATTACAGGCTTTATCTGAGCAAGATATGAGGAGTGCTGCTCACAGTCAGGAGTGGATCTCATTAAATGCAGGCCTCGGGTCACGTTTTGATGGACAGGAGGACGTCAGTCATCCACTGAGTGGATTATCTGCCGAGAGAACAATATACAGCCCTTGTGCAGGCTCTCTGCGGCCCCACCCCCGCACTGGTACGCAGCATGTTGAGGGTGCCCCTCTGGCAATCATAACACATCCTCCCGAACCTGTCAAATTAGCTGTTATTTCCTAATGCACTGTCTGGTGTGCATGACGGCAGTTCAGTGGGAGCTATAGGCCTGACCTCACCTTAAGGTCAGCTATATGGAACGATAAACAGTCTCCTCCCAGCAGTTAGTGCATTCCTGTGTTCTCCCGGACATCTCATTAACACCGATATTCCTTTGGTTTTTGTCACACAAAACCGAATACCAGGTTGTTTTAAGGCTTCCTGACCTTACAGAATATACGCTTCAGATATGCTACCAGTTATTTTAAACAGAATATAAAAAGATAATTTTCTTGATTGCAAACAGAGGTGCCCGCATTGCTAGGTGGATGCAGTATAAATAAAATATAAATGCAGAAACAGTCTATTATATATTTGGAGATATGTTTATCCAGGCAAAGGCTTGCCCTAATTCCCTGGTCCTTTTTAAGGTATGGGTCAAGTATCCCAAATAAGTTAGACCACTTAAACCCAAAAAGCATAATGTTAATGAAAACAAAGGTAAAGTGCTATGTCACGAGTTTCAGTCCTTATACATTGTTGCATGGGTTTATGTTTACATAAAATGGAGATTAAAGATCAAAACCAGGAGACATTCTTAGGACAGGTAATTTAACTTAATAACAGATTATTTATCAGTTTTATGTAGAATTTTGATGATGTCATTGTGCTATTTATCCAGTAACCTGAGTCATTATTAATTTCTTACAGAACATTGCAATCACTGCTGACTGCCAGTGTAGGGCAGTGAACTGCACTTTAAGAAGCAGTGGCCATAATAAAACGATCCGTCTGACATCTCCTTCTCATCATGAACAGCAAATGACAATGACATGGACAGCTACACATCGGCAGGCTACCTGGTTTGCAATACGGGAAAAGTGAATCTGCGGATGCAGGCCAGGATGAGCTGAGCGTAAACATCGGCAAGTGCAGAGGGTTGCTGTGACATTCCGCAATGGCTGGATGCAGAATGAGAGATAGCGAGAAGATAAAATCCATGGTAAGATGGAACTGAATAGCTTTAAAATATTTATGTTCTGCTGCTGTGCATTTTTCTGACATGCTGGTTTTACTCGAGGGTTTTTAATTTTAATTCTTTTTATGTCACTCTCACGCAACATACCTGAGAATGATTTCTCACTTATTTAGTGAATGTCTCACATTTAGAAATGGTTCAGTAGCTGAAACCTATTTCTGAGGTGCAGCTCATAAGTATATTTTACTGTTAGTATGATTTTTGCTCTGTAGAAACCTACCTGTCCATTGCAAGTACTTTGGCATAAATGTTACTAGGTCAGTAATTTTAGCCTCCAAAGTGTTGTAGCCAAAAAATAATGTATATTTTCCCCTCAAACATACACACGTACATTTGACATTGCTGAGATATCGCAATGATATAATACATTTCACTGAGTATTTGATCCTAAAATCTAGGAATGGACCAAATTAATCTTTCAGCTGGACAACAGAAGCTTTGCATTGCTACATGAGGACCTTCTGCACAGTTTGGCTTGTTTTTTTCTTGCCATCCTGTGAATTCACGTACACCTCCACAGGTAGGTGTTGGCAAACATCCCACCGTCTTTGGGTGCCATTTCCTCCTAAAAAAAAACAAAACGATAAAAGAACCTTGTTTATCGAGAGACGGAACAAAGCTAGCAGGAATCGCCATTTCTGTGTTCTGTCCTCTGCAAGCGGGGGATGTGGCTGAGCCCTGAACTCCCCACCACTGAAGTCAGACAAGTTCTCCATAGCAGACCTTCTGATGGAAGAGAAGAAGTAGGCTTGTTTACGAAATTCATCACCATTAGTTTTCAACCACCATTGATGTTTTGGAAATAAGACAAAAAGTGGTTGCAGAAGATAGATGGGTTTAAGGAAGAAAATCATCACACATTATTCACAGACCTACATTATTTTCTGTTCTGTGTTCCCACAGCGCTTGCATATGCTGAATCAGAGGTGTATATCTGTGCAACTAATCTTGTGGTATGGATATATGAACAGGAAGTAGGAGATATGGGGGCCACAGATAAGGCTATAGAAGACAAGGGAAATAAGATAAGTATGCTGGGGAATAATATTATGAGGTACAAAGATGGCTTATTACAAAAGCTCAGTGGGACACCACATGCAGGATGGTATGCAGTGCATGTCTGAGGTGACATGAATGAGACCAGTTGATGAGCCAAACAGAGGCAGCGCCTTTCAGGAATGGGACCGTCTTTACAGCAAAACCCCTCAGTGGGAGTGCTTTGGTCACAGCTGTGGCCACCTGCCTTCTTCTTGCTTCTCTTTCCCCATCAAGGTCAACACATTATCATGTCATCGTCTTCGCACCCGTGGTCAGTCTCCAATGGCTTCTTATTGGTCTCTGTATCTCGGAATGACACACAATGACTAAAGTAACATCGATATTTCGAAGACAATGAATATGTGTAACAATAAGATGTCAATGTTGTGTGTTTGGGGTGGGTGGGTAAAAATATACACTTGCTGTGTATATTGATTTGACAATATTACAAAATACTACATCTTATATTAAATCTTTTCACATCCCACATTGTAATTGTCAGAAATTCAAATGCCCCGATATCTCTCTGTCACTGACTTTCAGATAAGAAACAGCACAAATAAACATATCATGTTTTAATCTATTATGACAAAAACAAAACTCTCAGTTAAGAAGCACTCATATCCTTTTTACTACAGCACAGCAATAACCTTCAGATACATTCTTCCTGCAAGCAAAAAAAGAAAAAATTATTATGCATGTTGTGGAAATGTCAGATTGCTTGGAGAATCAAATCTTGCTCACCTCTATATAACGCTGGGGCCAGCTAACTGGCTCATTATTATAATTCTCAAGTGATTAAGCAATTAAACTCTTCTGCTGTCCGGTTCCAGATTCTCCTTCAGTCGTCAGTCTGAGGATTCTGTGCATGCAGACCTTCAATCAGTGATGATGTCATCAAGCTGACTCCTATCACCATAACGGAGACCATACCAACTTTCGGTGTCAGTCCTCATTAGTCCCTAAGTCAGGTGGAAAGATATATATTAAACTCTCAGAAAAGACCTTACATTTCATGTCTCTGAGCTGTTGAAGCAAACAGCAAGTCGTCATACGTTGGAGAATCGGTGTTATAATTAACTGGATTGCAGTCCACTGCCCTAACTCTCCCCTCACTGCCTCTCCATGGAGTCTGGGTTGTTCCTCATTAAACTGCCAGGAGTTACGGAGAGACGTGCTTTTAATATTTGCAGACCATCAGCAAGCCTGCTTAGCCCTGGCCTTGCCCATAGCAGCATCAAAATGAGCTCAAGCTCAAGGAGCTGGATTGGTTAAAAATAAATAAATAAATACCAGACAGCCCAGGTGTAATTGGATTCCTCAACGGGGTTTGGCACATAACACAGGCTTGACCGCTGGTACCTGAGACCCCCCCATTGTGCCGGTGATGGCTTGATATGCTTTTCCGCTGCGTGTCAGAGCAGCAACACCGGCAGGAGCTTTCCTACGTCTGCCCGCTGTGCTCTGCCATTTTATATTTGGTATGCATCCCCCTCCCCAATTCCACTGTTTCCTCTCAATCACCTGTGAGGTCTTGGCTGCCCTGAGTTGCCATGGCTACAAGCGATGTGCCAGCAGTAAGATGCAAGAACTTCTTCCCTCTTGTTAGCTCCAGCTATCAGGAGACATGTGACCTTTCGGTCAGTTTTCTATGGGGTACATTCGACTTAGACTGTCATCCGAATGGAGACCTTACAGAACCAAGCGGTTATGTATCTATGACACATAATTCTTGATTTAATAAACATTTACTTTGAACTTAAATCAAATTGAACTGAAATACTCACAACAGTCTGTAAAGATGCCTGTGAAAGAACTGATGTCAAACAGTTTCAAAATCCTGAGGGGGTTTTCTTTCGTGTTAGAAGGTTTACAGATTTATATTTTTTGCCTTTTCGTGAACTGCAGTCCTAAACTTGAGAGATATATAGTCAGACGGCTTCTCTAAGGATTTGATCATTCTTTTACACATTTTCTTTTTCCACCCAGTTTCAAAGACACATAGAAATTCAGGGCAGCACAAGAAAGAGATAAAGCCTATGAGGAACTTTAGCAACATTACAGAAATGGAACAACGTTAAAAAAACAACTTTACCAGCAAAGCACAAAGCAGTCTCATTCACAAATTGCCAGGCCATGTGGCTGTGAATCCTTCCCTTTTTGAAAGAAGAGTGTCCGAGTCCTCAGCAATGACAGGACTAGTGCCTCTGACTGTGAGGTACGCAGCTGAAGCAGCTGTGCTGGATTCATGTGTTGCGATAAGTCAAGGACAAGGTCATACGGCAAAAAACATACAGCAGTGAAATTAAGACATGAGAACATATCGCCACAGATCTGGAGGTAGAGGAGGATGGGCACACCTGTAGCAGGTAGACTGTGAAATGGAATTTGGACTGAATGTGACAGCTAGGCTAGGTGTCCATCCATTCATCCATGCATTCATCATTCCATCCATCCATCCATCTTCCAGCTGCTCCTTTTGGTCCCAGTCATGGGAAGGATAGGGTATGTTATGTGTAAAATTGTAACTTTTTTGGCTAAAATTAACAGAGTTAATCTACAGAGTTTAACAGAGATATCATTTTAAAATATTGCATTCTGATCTTGCTTTTCAACGTTTCATTTGTGTATTTATAAATTTCAAAAGCAACTTTTGTTTGGCTATTTCACCATTGTGGACCTTATTAAAGGATCTGAAGAAGACCAGGGTAATTTTACGATTTTCAATTCTCTCTACTGTGGGAGGTAATTATCTTGACCATGGTGAAAATGTTTTCAGCAGGGAATGACAGCTGACTAATGGAACACAAAACAATCTGCCAAGATTTATTTGGGGCAAAATAATTGTATTTCCCTATGGTATTTTGAAATGAAAGTCCTGTGCCCTGTGTTTGGTTTGGTGCCACAAACCGTGGAAGTCTTGGTGTTCCCCCTGCCAAAATTGCCCATGGACCATGCTTAGCAAACAGCACATACATTCCAAACTAAAACTGAAAATGTTTGTTTTGTTGCATCTCATTCCTCCAAGGCTCATTAAATATTGCAAGATGAAACACATAAAATTTCTTTAAAATGTAGTAGTAGTTAAAGTAAAGTGATAGTCATACACCACATGTTTCAATGGAATAAAGGAATATTCCTCTCCATGCCATTACATACAAGGAGAAAACAATATTCAATATAAAAACACCTTGCTACTCAACTTACATTAAATTTAATAGCAACACAATTTTCCCCAGATTTGTCCAGAAATCCCATTCATATTCATCCATCGATCCATCCATCCATTGATCAATCCATCCATCCCTCCATCCATCCATCTATCCATCCATCCATTACTAATCCAATCCATAATCTAACCACTTATCCTAATCAGGGTCATTCATGCATAATTGTAATTACTGTGCCAATCAGATAGCACACTGCTGCATCTCTACCTGCCTACTCTTACTGAACTACTGTACAGTGTCTAGTTTGTTATCTCTTTGCTTTTTACACAGAACTGCAAGGATACTATACTCAGTTTAACTAATTAATACCAGTATTTCCAAGAAACAAGAACTACCATACTTTTACTGGAATCCAGTATCCCAGTACTTCTCTCTTCCCCCGTGCATTCCTTTGTCTGAAGAGATATGGAGAAAAAGACAAACTTTGCTTAATTCATTCCATTGAGGGATGGGGGGTGGAGCTAAATAACAGAGGACAGGCTTCTGGGTTTTCAGGGTGTCAGATAAACCTGTAATATATCATAAAATTGGAAGATACATGGGATCTTTCTGCATTAATGGTATTCTGGGATGAGAAACATGACGGTGACCTTGATATGATAAATTGGTCAAGCACTGACAGACAGAAACACACACACACAAACTTTTTGTGAGTCTTGGAAAATCTCTGACACATTCCTTCAGCCCCTGAAGGACTCCCAGACTGCAGTGGCATTTTTCGTATAAAAAATATGTTCAGAGGAACCAAAAAATAAATAAATAAATAAACACTCAAGAAGGAGGACTATTTGACAGCTCTCCCAAATGCTTTCAGAGCATTGCTATCGTCGGGGACTCCCTGAGGATGCCGTTACCATGGAGACAGACTGGCGAGCCCGCTAACGAGGGAGCTGCCGACAGCCCCCACTGTCGATGGCGAGGTGCAGATGTCAGGAAGTGTTTGTTACCCGAGCCAAGCTGATCGAAACATGAGAGAGCCAGGGAACATGTCACCCAGTCCCAGCATCCCAGCATACTGGCAAATCAGCCCCAGCGAGACTGGTGTACAACATATTGATAAATAAATACATACTGTAGACAAATATATAAATCAAAATCATGCTGGATAAATTTCAGTCAGGATAGTAATACTCCTTGTCAAATGCAAAATTTGGAGCTTTATTACATGTGCCTTGATACTGCCCTTTACAGTGTTCCAACAAGTAGCTTATCTGATAAAAGTAATTTGTGCGATAATAAAGTAACAATATGCTGTATTGCAACTGAATGAATTCCAAGAGACACCAGGTGGTTTGAATCCCTATCTGACACTAAAATAAGCTCTGCACTATCCTTAAGGACCTTTCAGAGGGGTACTCCGTCCTGTACAGTATTCAGACACTCCTCAAAATAAATGTCCCTGACGTCTACAGTGAGAGAGCCAGGCGTTCCTGCTTTGGACATGCTGGTGAGCTGCTCCCAGCTGGCAAAACACAAGACACACACACATGATTTACAGTATCAGTGGAGGAAAAGGTTTTGGCATTTGAGTTAAGACAAAGGAATGCCTCCTCCTGTACTTTAAGTGTCCGCACGAATAGAGGAATGTGTTATGAAATATGTGTAAGAACGGACAATCAGTCATTGAAGCAGCCACCGCAAGCCTCATCAATGTCGTTTATTTCCACAGGATCAGCTCTATCAAGGCCCTTGCCCAGCGCTGCCAGGAATAGGAAACTCCAAAAGCACAGCCACTCCACAATTTAAATAAACAGCCGAAAAATGTTTTTGTCAGCATGACAGGATTCCGTCAACATTTGTAACATGTGATTATAGATATCATTGGTTTTATTTATTCAACCTTGTCAATGATGGGATTACTCTTCTACTTTCTGACTTCTGAGAGCACGCCATATGACTGAGGAGCTTTGTTCCTGCCTAAGACCGCATGACGTCTGTGATCACAAGGACGGACACCTTGCACTTACAGATCCATGCTGCGATACTAGTGTATGAATAATGGAATACTAATTTCCATCTGCAAGATCAGCATTTTTTTTTAATTTCTTCAATTTTTGGGTGAAAAAAAGTAACATCATTAATTCCCTTCCTTCCCCTTACAAATCCGTAATACTGTAAACGATGACATGACATTTTTAACATTTTCGAACGTTTCCGTTGAGTGGCTGAGTTATCAGAATGCCTGACTGAACATATTTTGTAGCACTACCCTGACAGCTGAATAGCCCACAAGTACCGATAAAAAGGAAAGAAAAATTCACAAATATATTCAAGTCACTCTCTTTAGTTAGCCGTTCACTTTTTATTTAACTTCAGTGCTTTTCCTGCCTTTTGTATTGTGGTTTTCTGGTCATATGCTAAACTTTCAGGAAAACAATTTCCACTCATGCGTATAATGACATAGTCAAGACCTTTTCAAAAAAGATGTACAAAAAAGTAAGCAAGCAATTATATAAAAATTGATTTCAGCTGTATTTTCAGAAAAAAATCCGTGTTCAATCTGCTTTATCGCAGGTGAATATGTGTACATTTGCATCAGACTGCTCCAGTTTTCATCTGCAAGCTCTGAAATGTCATGACCTGCATCTAAAGACACGGGCTCACTTGACAGGTCCACGCTGGCATTTGACATGGGAGATGTGTGCCAAATTAGGACGTCACACGCTGGGACTGATGTGCCGACACGCTGCCATGTGAGGACGGAGGCGGGAGGGGGGAGCACGGTCCCGCACATCCCTGGGTGCGCTATTATATTCTCGTCCCCCTGATCTGTTCCTAATCCGCATCTTGCTCCTTGAAATCGGGCACGGGGCGGGCAGCAAGGCCGGCGGATGAGGGGCCCGGCTTCTGAAAAGGCACCAGTGACGTGGCCTTTCATCCGGCGCTCAGCTGTGCATTCGCTTTGAAGAACCGCCGCTCCTGAGGCAAGGTGACAGAAGATTAGCGTGTTGCGACAGTGCTGCAAAATCAAACGCACACATACACACACACACACACACACACCAATCTCAGGGAAACTCGTTACAATGATTATCAGTTATGATCCTTGTTCCAACAACCGGCAAAGGCTTTCACTAACAATGTTGCATCTTTTGAGCCTTGCGTGTTGCGTGTGCCATGTTTTGGGTGCGTGTGCTATTTCACAATCCCGTTAGGCTCTGCGGCCAGCATTCCTGCTTTACTGGGACCCGATTTAATCTCATGCAGCTCACGCCAGGGGCCTCGTCCCTCAATCAAGTCTAGCAGCAAAACAGGGACTCTGGCCTTTTCATCATCGAGATTTTCCGTCCTTTCGTTTCCATCTTTCTGCCATTTGAGTTTGGTTTAATAAAAAAATAAGCCGCCCATGTGGTAATAGACATTAAGCTTGCCCTCAATGAGCAGGGATCATAGTCAGGCCAGCTTCAATAATGGGATTAGAGCCACGTCCACCTGCTCCCCTTGTACCAAGCCATGACATCAAGATACTCAGTCCATTCTTTTGCCATCCTGAAATGGTGAAATTTAGGCTATGGGTAAATTTTAGTCATCTAAAATCATCACGTCATCAGTTTTGAAATAAACTGATATAGGGTTATATACTGTGTGCGCATATGACTCATTAAGCAATAATATCCAGAATAATGATTTAAATGCAGATTGTGGTTTGACCTAATATGGAATTTTTGACATTAGGTTAGCAGGCATATTGATTGTGGTAATTTTATTTTGTTTAACAGAGGGCATTTCCTCCTTGCCTGTTTTTACTTTAAAGGGTCTTAAGACCAAATAAACTAAGCAGTAAATATTAGTGGCCCGTGTGTCCGGAGGGGGACTTTTACTTGTGTTAGTGGACTCAAATGACAAGAGAGGATGTGAACTTTGACCTGTGCTTGTCTGTCACACAAAGTTCTAATTAATAAGCACGTCAAAGGCATCGCTCAATGTGGTGGAGACATGCTTTGCAAGCAGAGTTGCATATTTCACCAATAAGTTAAACTACAGCAAGAAACTTACGTAGAAAAACAGAAAATACATGTAAAAATACATGCACTTTACAGTGTGTACCCTAATAGTGGGTATTTCACTGCACTTTACAGTGTGTACCCTAATACCATTTATTCTCCTTACTATTTATTTTCTTGACTTATTACTTATCTTGATTTTTAATTATAGCACTTTTTTTTATTGCTGACTCTTGGAGCTTTGCACCAAAAATTCTTCGCACTATCCATGCGTGTACAACCAGCAAATAAAATTCTTGAATCTTGAATAAACTAAAATTTTTTATATAATATTCCACAAGAGTCATGTGAATTTTGGAGCACAGATACTATTGAGGAGGGACAAAGAAACTTTACAAGCAATGGATTTGTTTGTGTTTCTCAAAAGAAAAGCAAACTCACGTTGAAAACTGCTTTCAGTCTGGTACACATATGTGACACAGCGAGCAGATTTTTCATTTTCTGCTGTAGGCTGTAAAATTTATGGACACTTCCCAAGGAGCAGTCCCACAAACCTGCAGTCTCATTCATAGCAGCTGTTTAATTTGGGTACTTATTTTTCCTCATTTCCATGTCAAAATTTCCCCTGGAATTTAATGACTTCATAAATTAAAAAGTACACTAAAGGATACAAAACATAGGATGCAAGTGAACATTTGTTAAAGAAAATTGACCTGCTATTAAAAGAAGTTTCATTCCAATGCATCAATTAATAAACATGCCAATAGGCCGCTGTGTAAAGGGCAGGTGGCAGTGGCTGCCTTTCCATACTTCCCAAGAGGAATCCCCATTACCGACTGTGCACATTCCACTCTGCAGCAAAGGCTAATTGTTTCAGGTTGCATCCCAACCGATCCCACACAACCTGGGCCAACGCCACATTTCAAATCATCGGTTCATATTATTTGCAAGTATTCGTAATGATCATCTAACATTGCTTCCCATGTGCAATGTTGACTGTGTACGTTTGACAGTATCTGACATGTGAATTTGAGACTTGACATGCTTTTTTTTGGTTGCCGGACTTCGTGTCAGTGGTGCACAGAGGTATTATGGGTAACTGCGGAAGGTGGACACCCAAAGCCCAGGAGTCTGAGCAGACCAGGGTGCTCAGTAAAGTGGGGGTGCAGGCAACGGGTCTACATCCTTAATACAAAACAGATGTTCTCTACCAAAGCATGTTACGCCTCCCCATCTTTCTTTGTGCAAAAGTATGGCGGGTGGTGTTCCCCAAAGTTTCCTGAATAGGGGAGTCAAACCATGGTTCCATAAATTCCAATTTTTTTATCCTGCACTGCGTCTGCCTTTAACAGTCACCCAGAGATCAGCCTTCCACGTGAAACGTTCCATATATAGGGAGTCTACAGTGCTACTAATCAAGAAGCTTTATACAAAAAGTAAGATGCAAAATAATGCATCTGATAATCATAAAAAGGTTAAGCTGGTAGCTTGTGGAGGGGTGGTGCCTTGCATGCAGACGTCCTCTACTGGCAGGCGAGCTTCTAGTATAAAGATGCAAAGTCTGTCTGAACAGAGAGGCAGGACGGTAAAGATGCACATATATCTCCCCACACCTATATATGTCATCTGCGATCATGATCATGAATTTAAATAAACACTGTGACGCTGACGACAGCATATGGTCCTTCTCGCCATACTTTGAAGTCCCCTCTTTGACATTTATTTCCTTCCCGCAACTGATTAAACAAGATGCCGGCTTGATGAAGTGCTCCTTTAAGGGGGAAATGATTATGGGATAATTAGATGGATGATGTCAGACCGGTGTCTCTTTTTTTTTGGTTGAGCAGGGGGGGGAACATATAAAATGTGAATTTGGTAGAGGAACATGGGAGGTCCTGAAATGCGGCCTTAGGACATGCATTTGCCATTAGCCCTCAATCTAAACAAGTTCTCCGTGTCCCACTGCAGGCCTGGCCAGTGTAGAAGTACCTGAAACACATTCTCCAGGTTTTCATTTTGCAGTAGTAGAGAATAACTTGAAAGGACTCAGGATTTGAATAAACCATTTGATATTTGATATGTACAATGTGAATGATCTAATTAGATGCAGTTTCAGATTTTTCTGATAAATATTAGTGGCCTGTCCATATCCCAGCACTCTGGTCAGGCACTGTAAATAACCCCTACGTGTAATTGTCGTTAGTGTAAATACTTCTTTTGCTGTACATCCAGTTAGTACCTGTGCCCTTAACTGTGGTTGTGCTTGTTCCTTGCCTGATCTTCGCATGTCTTAGCCATTGTGTAATTACCCCCCCCCCCATGACCATCCTAACCCCAACTCCGAAACCTAAGCCTAACCCTAACCCCAACTCCGAAACCTAACCCTAAGCCTAACCCTAACTTCCCAGTGCTTCCCTGCCATTCATTGTTTCCATATTATTGCTGCTTGAGCGAAGTCCTTTAACGACTTCATTAAAAGAGCATCTTTGTGTCGGTCCGTGCCTCCTCGTGTTTATTCGCCACCGCCATCACGATGCCATGGACCCGTGCATTAAAAGTTGCAAATCTCAATTGCTGAACATTTGCTCGTAAGGTCCATAACCATGTTTCTGTACAAAAGGTTTTTTTTTTTTGTACTGAAGAACTACTGTTAGAGTTGATATTAAATTGATTTAAACTGTTTCTGTTCGCAGTGCCCAGACTGAATATACCAGAAGTCGAGGCAGAGGTCAGAAGTATGTACTGACATCTTTTAAATATTATATCGTCATCTGGCAATGACACAAGGAGCTTTTTTGGAGGCTGAAAAATAATCACCCTCAGACTTCAAACAAACTGGCCAGGGGGTATTCAGGACCTTGGCACATGCAGAGAGCGTGGCATCTTAACTGCGGCCGCCTGTCAGCACTCCTCACGTCAACATTTCAGCATCGCTTTACATGACGCACGGCAGGCTTTGCCACTTGCGCCTCACAGCCGATTTCCTCCCCACTATGTCTTAACAAACAGCAAAATGTGGCCCCGCAAAGATGGACACCCCCAGCTAATCCCCCAAACAATGATTTCTGTTTTTTACGCACTGTGGAAAAACAACTTGATGCTTGCGGTGGGCAAGGGATTATAAAATTATCTAGTCTAAATCAAATGAAATAGCAGAGGACACAGAGCGCATAGAAGCACTGAGCTGCCTATACAGTAGGTGTTGTAGCCGTATACTTTATTGTGAAGGATTATGGCCCCTGGATAGATAGACATATTACATTAAGTTTATATTATAAGATAATTGCAAATGAGTCCAAAAGGGATACATCTCACTGGAGGATCAGCACCGTGCAGCACCAGTGATGTATAAAAAATTATGTAACACTGATACTGTCATGATCCGTCCGTCCGAGCCTCGTGTGTGCCACGCCCCGCATCACCCCGTGTGCTACCCTGATGGAAACCACCTGTCGTTCATTCGTCTGATTGTGATCATGCGTTTCCTGTTAGTTTCCTGTCAGTCTTTTGTATTTAGTCCGTGTCTGAGTTAGTCTCCCCAGAGCTGTCATTGTGATGTTTTGTGGCTTTTCCCCGTCCGTTTGTTTAATTAAACCCCGTTTCCCTGGATTCGCTTGCCTCAGCGTCTTGCTTAGCTCACGCCACCGACATCCAGGCACGCTTCACCCTTGAACGTGACAGATACGTAAAATTAAACAATAAAATCAGTAAAAAAAAAAGAATCTATGGAGCAATATGATCTTGCTCGTAAAACTATGGATTACAGTTACCTTACCTTCTACAATGAGTGGATTTATATCTTATCTTCCCAGGAGAAGCAGAGACGGATGATTCCCTATAAACCAACTCTCTCAACAAACAATACTATGAATCAGACTGGGGTACAATTACATATGCAGTGCCTGAAACTCCATAAACGGTCATGTGGTAATTAAGAGATGCCTGTGAACAGGAGGAAGGAAGGAGAGATAAACAGCATGGGGCCATACTGAGACTAAATCCTGCCCCCCCCCCTCCCCCCAAAACATACAGGAACTCATTGGGTCTTTTGGTGTCACTAAAAACTTCCAGGTCAGAATGAGGTCATGTGGAAAAACAGGAGGATGATTTGTAGGCAGTCTGGCATATGGTACATAAGCAAGCACAGGCTTCATGGTAAAATAACTTCAGTATTGAAATCTCATTAACTCACCGGTAAGTGACCTGCCACCCCATTCCGGAATACAATTTAAGTATACTGAGAACCTTTTCTTTGCTACAGATGGAGCGGCACTGTAGGTACAGGGGTCACATCTCCTGTATTTATTATTTTATCATCCAACTAAGAGTCTGTAAGAATGTCTAACGTCTGACTGCATTGATAAATGAATCGGCAGTCTGGAACTGCAGGCGCATCTTCAGAATGAAGAGATACTGCTTGCGTAAAATCCTCCTCCCCGCTGCTCCTCAGAGCGTTGCCTGGCCATGGGCTGGAGAACATCTGCGTGTGGAGCCACAGCAGACATCGAATAGCAGCCGAAATGCATTCACATTCATTTCTTTCAAAGAGCAGAGACAGGAAGCCTCAGGATTATATTGTCAAGAGACATCATCTACACACTCTGAAGTTATTGCAAAGTTATAATATTAAGATAATCAAAAAACAATTTAAAACCATTATCGTGGTGATTTAATTATGTAGTTGAATCAAAAGCAAGTACAGCTAAAGAATTATTGGTTAGAGATAAAAATGGCTATTGGAGAAGAACATATTTATTCATCTAAAGCTTTAACATTGGTGAACCATACAGTATGCTGTCCTGTTCCTGTCCTCCAGGTTCTCAATGCCTACACCTCTTTAAATACTACTGTCTGCTACCTCTATGAGATATTCTGGCGTGCATTCATACAAGTGGATAGTAATACACCGTATCTTAATCTGACACTAATTGGATGTTGGGATCCACTAAAGATCTGAGAGCGGCATCACACAAGTGGAAGCCTTACTGCATAATATCTGCACAAGCTTATCATTCCTTATCTCCCAGGTGCAAAACAACAGGAAACTGCAGGCAAGGAAGGGACAGATATTTTGAATGCTTGGCATGCAATGTGAAGAGGCAGACACCATAAAGCAGTAACGGAATGGACAAGCGTGGGCTCCCAAGCCACCCCCCCTCAGAGCACGAATGGCAGCATTGTGCTGGCTAAATGAGCTGGACATGTGCTCAACCTCACTGCATTTAAAGACCACATTTCATTTTCCTGTTTCATTTTCCTGTTTCCTGGTCCATCTGAGATATTTGAAAAGGTGAAAAAGTAAGGATCCAGAAACGTTTAAAAAAAGGTAAGAAAATAAACCAGAAAGTTTTATGTTCATATTTGAG
>JABFEB020000104.1:25063159-25082933 GCA_019775895.2 Stomatorhinus ivindoensis | reverse complement strand
GGGACAATTCTCCAAATCCACAATTCAGTTCAATATTTGAGCCATGATTCAGTACATGTACATACCTGGGGTTTCTTTTGGGGTGTGGGAGGGGGGTGATGAATAATGGGGGAAAAAATCGGTGTTTTATTAATTACAGAACACTAAGGCAGTAACACTAAAGACCCAGTCCTCGGGGGACCCCGGACAGTCCACATTTCTGCTCCCTCCCAGCTCCCAGCTAATCAGGAACACCAAATACCTGGTACAGGTGCAGTGGGAGCTGAGAGGAAGCAAAAACGTGGACTGTCCAAGGTTCCATTGTGAATAACCATTGTTCTCACACCACTGACTTGGATGTGTCTTTTACTGTAGGCATGATCAATCGACCACGATTTGACCAAAATAGTTACATGACATGGATAATAATGGAAATAGATAGGATCAGAATAAACAAACTTTATTGACACTGAGGAAATATCACTATTATATCATTTTTATTGAAAACACTTTCTCTAAACCAAGAGTCCTAAGTCAGGACCAGTGAATGCTTATGAATTATCTCCATTATGTCTATTACAGCCTTTGCAAGGATTTACAAAAGGTGAAAATATCTGTGCTCAGTGTTAGGATAACTGCCCCTACATTTGTAATCCTGTAATCCATCACATGCCTTATGGATATGTGGGTACTCTATGTGAGACCCTACATCAAAGTAAGCATCTTTTATCAGGAGTACAGAACTAGCAAAAAACAATCATTAGCACATCCAGTAAATACATAAATGCATTTGTGATAGTATTCTTAACAGCACCATAATAGGGCATTCAACGAGGATTGAGTGAGACATACCAGTTGCCATACTTGACCTTAAAGTGTGTGTTCCGTTCTTAAAAAATATTAGTCACTCTTAATAAACTAATATTGAGCAGCTTTGCATTTTGAGAACGTTTTGCTAATCAAAAATTATAATTAAAGCTTAATTCTATAAACACATCTATTTTATGACTAACCTATGTAATGCAGCGTTGGGTAACAAGGGACCATTAGAAATGTCACTTCATGTCAGCAAGCTAATTTTACTAATACAACTAATTAAACTAGTTGGCAAAAACATCAAGCGCTAGCCCCATGCTAACGAAGAACTGATAAATTGACACATTAAACTTGTGACTTCTTACACAAATTAAAATCCAGAACACATAACAACGTTCATTTTCGATTTCCCATTTTCAAATTATATTGTCCTGCCTCTGGCTGGTATCTACAAAAAGCTCAATAAGCCTGTCAGAGTTAAAACTGGACTAACAGATTATTATTTGAACATTTTATCTGAACCATCACATGTTTTGTCTAATTATTATTTCTTGTAGATACTGTTGTTTTCGTGCTGGATGCATTGCAATACATTCATTGCACGTGGTCTTTAAAAGATCTTGAATCCTGAAATTTTGAGGTGCCCCATTTTCTGTCATTCCGCATGTCTCTTTCTAAAAGCAGACTCTCTCTCCCACTTAGCTGAGCCTCATTCAGCTGGCTGGAGATACCACATCATCTGTGTAGATGTGGCCAGGGATACCTGGCGTCATCTGAAGACATCTGGGCGAGACTGAAAATCACTTTCAGTTTAAAGAGATCATTTGTCAGGCAGGGCATGATATGTACTGTAGTCTGTCCAATCAAGTGCACAAACATTTAAATTTTTTGTGTTGTTTCTGGCTTAATTGAATGATGGTTGACTAAACAGCCGCTAGGTTGTGCGCCAGGGGAATCTACAAACGCTAATCTGTGCAAGATCCTACTCTGTGCAGAGCAGATTGGAGAGTATTGAGACGTAAAGGTTTCACTTTGCTTTTGAGAATTTTTGGCATATCATCAAGAGAACGAAAGAAGTCATCCTATCAGAACTCATCCTGCTACTTTGTGTGAGACACCTGGCCATCATCAGCCAGAGCACTATGGGATTGGCCCCGAAAAGCTGAATGCTTAAATAATCTATTATTAGCTGCGTTGCATCCCCATCTCAGGACAAAGCAGCAGGGGAGCAGGAAGGCTGGCTGGAAGTAGGGTGGTCTGCAGTCGCTAGTGGGGTTGAGTTTCAGCCACAACTTGTTGCCTGGCACTAAATAAATTCTGGCATGCAACTGCGACATCCGATCCTCCACAACCCAAAAGGGTCATCCAGAGTTGTTCTGGGCACAGAATGCTTCTTCCCCTTGGCTCCTCCACCTTGTACCTTTGCGAGTTTCCCCCACTGTGTTTAGACACCATAGAGCTAAAGGAAAAGAAGTATAATGGCCTGAATTAACCATACAAATGTGGGACACTTTTCTGTGTCTTTCTGTAAAGAGAATAGTACTGACACTGGAATTCCTTCAAGTGAATAAGAGAGTCTGTTAAAAGTAAAACTGAGTGTCTAAACATTCGTGGCAACTGCTTTGGGGGACAGAAAAATGGCTTTGACTAACACATTTTGTAAAATGCATTTTTATTTATCTGTATGTCATCTATTATAAAAAATTATATGCAGTAGTATAGTATATAATTAGTCAAATATAAGCAATAATTTATACTGAAACATTGAAATATATTGCGTAAAACTGAGTCCATTCTGCAACAAAATGAGTCAATGAAGTTCTGCAGCTGTTGTTTTTGAGCTAGCTAGTGAATACAAAATGCTAAACAAAGGTTCTTAAAGCCTTATTTACTAATTATTGCTACATCCTCTTGCAATAATTTTACGAATCAGTTAAACTGCTTTGGCGTATTTTAATTTAATCAATGCCAGTCAAGCCAAATATCATTTAACTGTTCTGTAACATTCTGATTCTTGAAATTTTGAGATACTTAATTTTCATTTATTTAATTGCATTTTGCAGTCTGTGTCAATCAATAGTTCATGCACGAATGAAAATCTAGCTAATGTTCTGATTGTCATGTCCTGTCCATCATGTCCGCCTGACCCCCATGTCTCCTCTCTAGCGTGGCCCTCAGGTCTGTCGCTCATTGAACCCTCCTTCGTCCTCCTGTATGAATGCTTGTCTGCCTCGTCAGCCACTGTCCGGTTGTTCATATCGCTCCTCCAGTCGCCTGTGCCCATTCCTGTGCTTCTCAAATCTCCATCTAACCCTAGGCCTTTCCCCTTTTTGTGTCCTGTCCTCCCATTTGCACCCCTCCTGTTCCCGTTTTGTTTCCCCCATTACCGTTAGCCCCTCCCCGTCCACCTTACCCCAGTCCTCGAATTGTTCCTCTCCATGTCATGACATTAACCTGAATTAACCTAAAGCCAATAGTGTGGCTTAGGAATTTCAAAACACTGCTAGTAGAGGAACCAAGCTAATTAAAAGGTTTAAAAGGAAAATCATCCACGTGTAACACATTAATGGTTTTTAATTAAATCTCTGAGGAAACTGAAAATGAAGCGCTAACACAGAGAAAGAGCTGTTGAGGAAATTGAAAGTAGCTATTCTTTCAGCAAATAAATTCTCAGGTCTCTCACATGTAGACTGGGCATGTAACTGAGGCTAAGCAGTACCCAAGTTCAGAACAGTGGCTAATCATAACACAGAATGTCCTAGAAACACTAGGTTTAAAATTATCTTTGAGGTTGGTACATTTTTAAAAGCATCTATGAAGTGCATTTATAAATCGTAACTTTATTGCCACTTAACAACTTGACAAATTTAACTAAAAGAACTGCATAACTCTATCCACATTAAAAATAGCTACTGAATAATTTATACAGTAATATGTTAATTATTGTTAACATAATATGTTATCACTGCTACTATGAATGTATAATTAAGAATATAAATTGTCTTGTGGGACTTGCCACACTCCTTAATTCCTTGCCACACTATTTAATTGTTGCCTAAAAGATTACTTACATTGTATATGCAAACATTATGCTTCTTTTTCTTTATTGTTGATTGATATGAAATAGTTTTCTTCAGTTTGATTAACATTCTCACAATGAGATGAGCCATACAGGGAGACACAGGGGGCACCTTGCACTGGATGCCAGTGCATTGCAAGAGACACACTTGCACTAATAAATTTAGTGACACCAGTTGACCGAACAAAAACCTAGGAACTGGGATAGAGAGAAAGAAAAACACACAAGGACTATAATCCTATGTAATCTACATATGTAACATGAAGGGATTCAAGAACCTTAAAGTAAAAATAAACACTGTGGGGGGGTTCAGTGTGACTTGGCCTGTGTAACAAGAGCAGGCAGAACAGTCACTACATTCTCTCACACAAGTTAGCATCGTAGCTAAGAAATAGTCAAGGGTGTGTGTTGAAACAATAAAATTTAAAACAGAATTGTCTTTTAAAAGACTTTTTCTATTTCCTTTAAAGGATTTATTCCTTCATAACTTCTAGGATTACCCATTTAATTAGTTAAGGTTTAATATCCCAAGCTCACCCATTTGCCCAATATTTAGACAGAACCGTTATTTTTAGAATCCAAATCTGGACTTGGCTAGAAGTAAAAAAAAAAAAAACAGACAGAGTTGGGTGAAGTACACAAGTGCAGAGCCAGTGAAAACCCATGTGACGCCCCAGAGAGTTTCAGTGCCAAAGCCCCACCCCTAGCTGACCACTACATCCGATACCAAGATAAGTGTAAAAACAGTGGGAGTAAAGAAATAAATGTTTCTCATTGAAAATAATCTGATAATATAATAAAACAAAATAATGACAATAATAATAATAATTATTATTATTATTATAGCAACTAACAGTATAATTTTTAAAAACAAAGTAAATAATTATATATTATAATATCTAAAATAACAGGTGTAGGAAATGCAAGACAAAAAACATCGTTCACACGTGTTATGATCCCAAGTGTATGTATTGGGTGGATCTTTCTTTGAGGTGTGTCGTTCTGTTACTGGCTCCGCCCACTATATCTTTTTATACATCTCGATTTTGATTGGCTGTTTTCTTCTTTCTTTCTTTCATCACTTCCTTTATAAGGCCTGTCCAGACAAGAACAGCAGGCCATTGCTTTGGAATTTGCTTTGTACTTCTTGTGTTGCTGTTTACTGTGCGTGTCACGTGTTGCCTGTTTGACCATTGATTTTGCTCAGCCCTTCTTGGATTTGGTTATTTTGGATATTGTAAATAGCCTGTAATTCTCTGTAAATATTATGTTCACTGTCTGCAGCTGGGGAAGTAGGGAGTGTGACTCCATTTTGTTTCGATTGAATTTTCTCATTGTTTTGAAGCCAGTTAGGGTGATAGGTAAGTTTTTGTACTTGTTTGGACTAGTTATAGGAATATCTGGTAGAATATCTAGCTAGATGTGTTTCGGTTGTTATTTTGGCCTAGTTGGCTCCATAACTTTATAATAGAATTTAGTTTCTGTGTTGAATATACTGACTAAAAAATGTTTAATGTAACCTAAGAGCGTCCTTCACAGAATTTCCCTCCCCCCCCACACAGCGTAGCTGTTCTGTGGCAGCACTGCAGAGGGTGTGAGTCTCAGGCAGTGTGCACCTCATGCAAGTAAAATCAGCTGGCTAGGTCGGCACCTATCAGAAGTTGGTGCTGTAGGTGTCCATCTACGTCACTTGATTGGTTGACCGGCCCTGCATGTAGAAATTGAGCAAATCCCTTGTAACTTCGGACTATTCTGAAACAACACTTAAAAATGGCAGATTTTTCCTTACCATGGTAAATTTTCCGATAGTTAGTATTATCGTTTCAAACGTGAATAGCCGTTAATACCATGGCTGATTAATGTGCTTTGAAAAACTTACCGTAATGTGAGTGAGACAACGTGGCAATGGCGAGAAATGAAAACATTTCATTGTAAAGGGAAACAATGCCTTTTTAAACCATTAAAAGGACTAACACAGAAATCAAACAACCACCAAGCACACATAATGGTGAAACAGAGGGAGGTCTGACGTCAGACTGTAAGGCATACACCTGGTGAGTAAGTTTACACTATAACTAGACACACGAATGGACCGGACAGTGTTCATGCAAGACACAGGTGAGGGCATCCACTCCAATCGGGAACATTTACAATTTTCCCAGCATGCTCCTAAGCTGATACTGGGCTCTGCTATGCGGAGCCATCTCACCGACTATATTACGTTAAATACTCTGCAGCATTAAGCAAAGTTAGCAAATCTCCCAGATGCAGGTGTGCAGGCACAGCATTGTTGCATGGGTTTGTTTTGTGTTGTAAACATGGCGGAAAGGCGGTGACAGTACTCAGGAAATTTTTCAGCTGTCTAGAGGACTAGCGAATGCATGCTCTGGGGAGTTCAAAATGGGGGAAATGTTATGGTTTCTCTGTTTAACTAAGTAATAGCTTGTCAATAATGTAAATAGTCAATAACGTAAACTGAAGTTGTAATGTGGTCAGTGGTGTAATGGAGCCAAAAATTTTTACTCCTGTGAATATATTTGTATTTACATATTATTGAAAGGGAACACTTTCAACACTGTTTAATCCAGTTTATTTCTTTTATCTGTGTGGATCTTCCTACAGCAGTGTATTTGGACCACATTAAAGAAAAAAATATCTAAAACTTCGAGAATGAAGTCGTGATTTTGGCCAACGTGTTATTTTAGAGGGGAAATATTACAATAGCCACTTTCAGGGTGGAAGAATTTTCAGGATAGAGGTTGGAACAAACCAAAGCCAATGATAGCGGAATACATGGTGTTTGTTTTATTATTATTAATGTTTTTTTGTTGTTAAACTGTTCTACTGGCTACATTATTGTTATTATAATATTTAAAGTGTATTTGTGGTTTTCAATATAAAACGTGGTGAAATGATTTCAGTTTGTGCATCAGTACTTTTTGAACATTTTCAGCCCATTATAACTATACTGCGATAATACTGATAATAACCGTGATAATTTTGGTCTCGATAATCGTAATCTTACATTTTTTAACCTTTTCACCTATAGTCTGCATTTAGGCTTATCCTCCAGCAATGCATGGGCTACCAGACTATTTATGATGTTTCAGCAGCCTGGGCTCCTGATTGGCCAGTATGGTATGAGTATGAGTGAAAATGCACAGCTGTCTCTAATGAAGGTGCCCATAGGCGATGTTCATTATAAAAAGCTAAGCAAGTGTTCATTAGTGGCGCCTGCAGAAAATTTTGATTAGAGCAGCCATCAGGGGCCAGTCATATTTATAGGGGTGGCATGGAGCAAAATGAAAATGATCAATTGGCATGTTTGGTAAGCTTATAAAAGCAGTGTCTGCAATTCAGGTACAAGACCTATAGCTCTGAAACAACATAAGAGACCACAGCACGATTTTTTTGTTTCACTAATTTTTCAGTTTATATATACATACAAACACATGCATATATATATTGTATGTTTTTTTTTTGCACACTGCAGCCTGGTACTTTTCTCATCAGTGAAGGGCTTCTTCCTTGCTTTATGGGACTTCAGTCCTGCTTCTAGGAGCCTGATACAAACTATCCTAGTGCACTTCACACCTGCACTTGATGTTTCCCAGTCCTTTTGAAGGTCACTTGATATCATCCTATGACTCATGAGAAAATGTCATATGAGTTAACGGTCTCTGGCATTGGAACGTCGCTTTTGCCCTTTACCTGGCTGGTTTCTGGTCATTCCCAGTATCTCCTGCTTCATCTTATTCTTCTGTACTGCTGTCTTAGAAATGTTGAGCCTGGATGCAACCTGCTGCTCAGTGTAGCCTTCTGCCAGCAGAACCAAGATTAAACCAGAATTTTAAAATGTAGATCTTAAAATATGCATACATGGGGTGGTCTCTTAATTTTTCCCACAGCTGTAATTTAAAATCCTGGTAAGTGCTGCAGTGTGTCATTTCTTTCAGTGGCCCATATATTTACTTCATTTAAGGGGTGGTCACCCTTTAGATTGCCCTATGGTCCTTCTTACTGTTCTTCAGTACTTTGTTGTTCTTTACTTTGGTCCTACACGGTGTTTTGTTCAGCACTAATAAATAATCTAAAAATATATGTAGACGTCTGAGTGTGTGCCGTCCGTTGTTTACATCAGGCGAGCGTGCTATCATTTCAGCTTAGCAGAACTGGTAATAAGGCTTCTGATTGGCCAACATGGCTTTACGGTTAGAGATGTATCGCCACCTCTTGGTTTGGCATGCTCTGTGGACATCCACGTGGATGGATATTTCTTTTTAATAGTGCAGGAAGAAGACACCGTTTGTAAAAATACTCATGCATGCCTGGACAAGGGGCTTAGATTTAATCACAATGGTTGAAGGCCGTGTCCAGGTATATTGATCTGGACAAGAAAATAATAACAAGTTCGATAACCTGCGATGGGTGCTATTGTCTTAGCAGCTGGAATTGGGCCTCTAGCATAGTATAGGATATTCTCACATTCTCTTTTAAAAAAAAACCTCATTATCTCACTAGCATCCCTTTTCTTTATCCATCATAAATATTTAGTAGGATAGAAGACTAGTAGATGTCAGTTTGACGTTCTTGAAGTACCTTCTTTGAAGTGGCCGGGTGACAAAATGAGAAAGAGCAGAGAAAGGGTAAAGCCTTTTTATAACAATAAAAGATCATTGACTGGTACAGCATTTCTTGTGGTCTGTCACACACGGTGCAGAGACGCCTGGCATTGCTCTCGCTGAATGCCTTTGGGATGCCAAACTCATTCAGCAGTAGTAGAAAAGTTCACTAGAGGATAATCACTACACAGTCTAGAGCAATCAAAATCAGCCTGCTACTTCTGCAAGGGGAGGAAAGAGGGTGGAATACTCAAACATTTAAGAAGAGAAGCACATTTTATATGCTTTATATTTTTATTCGTTTTTGTTTTGCTTTCCGTGTTAAATGTGTAATACCAGCAATATTACTGCAAGACCTTTCATTGGGGAAAAGTTCTTTTGCTTTTTATATGAAAGTGGGAGGGATCTTGGCAGAAATCGCTGCATCCCAAAACATATTTTTCATATTTAAAATTTTTTTCACTAATTGCACTAGATAGGACCTTTTTGTGACGTATCTGGGCACAGCCATAAAAGGGGAATTTTGAGTGGCTGAGTGGCAGCCTGTCTTTACATGAGGTCATAAATTAGATCATATCATCTGCCACATGATTTTCAAGAGCAGACGGTTTTAACTTTTCTATGGCTCCCTAGGCTGTGTGTGCGTGTGTGTGCGTGTGCACGCGTGTGTGTGTGTCTTTGCAAAGTTACCACGTCTTCCAATGAGCTGATACATTTTTCGCAAACCGTGGCACTTTCTCAATAACAGTCCAAGAGTACTAATGAAAAATGTTTAACCTAAGCATAGTTTTTCCAGGTGCTCAATTTTCCTTGTTCCATGTCAACTGTTGACAGTTTTATTCCTGCATAGATTTTGTCAGCACACATGCTGAGGTCTTGGAAATATATCTTTATTTTAACCTTTAAAATGTACTGTGAAGTTCATCCAGTAGCATTTGCTGTGATTGGTTTGCCATTAAGATTTTGTGTAATATGGAAATTGTAATAGAACACTTTGAGATTATTAAGGAAAAATACCATTATCTGGGCATAAAAATATCTCAGACATAAGCTAATAAAAAGACACATATATGCTGTTAGCATCTCCTCTGTGCTGGAAGGCCTGGTCAGATTTTGTGCTACATATGCAAACTTATCTCCAGCTGCATTCATACTGGGACAAAATATCATGCACTAGTGGCACCGTTAGCCCATATTCCTGCAGCAACCCCCCACCACCTACAAAGCTCATCCAGACTGTGCTGGCAAACCCACACAAACCATGTGAGGGAGAAACGTTCCTCCTCTGACCAGCTCATAGACAGGCTGGAATCTACTGTTCCTGCAGAATTCCTGCTTCAGTCATCGTCTCTATATTAAAAACAAAAGAGTGGGAATAATTATAGCTGAAATGAATCCTCTGATCCAGAGACCACCCCCAGTGGATTCATGCATGCACATAAACAGTCAGATTTTCCTCTGTGCAGCTCACAATCACACAGACACAACACACTTATTCACTGGTGAAAAATTCCAGCAACACAGCCTCTGCCTGGGAATATACCCCCACCTATCTGAGGTCCATCACTATAGGGAACCTTTAAGTACGAGAGACTTGCGAGCACACAGTATGCATAGAGGTTAACTAATGCCTTTCTATCTGCACTGCATTCATTTATTCAGCATATGCTTTTGTCCTATGCGAAGATGAAGGATAATGTATGTGGGACAGCAGGTTCAGTTGGCATCCAGCGCCCTGTAGCACTTAGCGTTAAAGGCTTAGAGCAGGAGCCCAACAGTTATATGAAAACACTTCTGAGCACAGGATTCACACCCCGACCTTCACAATATGGACCCCTAGTCCACCCCTCAGACACAGGCTCCACCAGAACGACAACTTCCCAAAGCCACAGTGTGATCCATCTGGGTTTTTTCTGCTCAGATAAGTACTATACCTGAGCCCTTACCTCTCATTTTGTGGGTGTTGAGCCCATAACCTCATGGCTACATGTACCTATATTGGGGTGAACATGGCTGATTTGAAAGCCACCATCACCAGGCCAAACTCAACCCCACAAATGAACATTCAGCAGGTATTCAGCATGACCTGCATTCTTTGTCACTTAGCCTAGACTAATAAACATTCATTTTTATTAATGAAGCAAAATCTGCAATGTATTTTTTTTTTGTCGGTTTGTTGTGACAAGGTTTTGGGAAGCTACATATTACAGAGGTAATTAAAAACAAAAAAATAACTGCAAATGAAACGCTAGGGAAAAATGGAATGACCATGATTTGCAATTACATGAACATTGGTTTAAATAGTTTCCTGATGGTTGGGTGGTGTTGAGGTGCTTATGCCAGGGTACAGGGACAGCCTCCCATCCACAGTGTTGATGGGGAGGGTGAGTGAGAAGGGGGTGAGGGGTGCAGCAGCCAGCATCCGTCTGCTGACACAGACCCCACAGGACCACCACCACTCCACCTCCACTACTGCCGCCGTGAGTGATTTAAGAACATTTTTGCAAGGACCTCATACTCATTGGGGAGTGGGCTTTTCTGTACATAACTCAGATGACACATTCAGCAGAGAGGAAGAAGAGCGAAGGGAGTATGATGAAGAATAAGGGGGACAGAAAAATGACCTCAGATAAATTAAATTTCATACATAAAAGTGCAAGTAATAAATAACATAGTTTTACTTATTTAAACAGAATATTTGTGTGATATTTGGGCTTCCTTAATATAATAACATTATAACCATATATATATGGCATGCTTTCAAATTTGTATATAATTTTTTTTAAGGACAATAATATTTCTTGCATATCCAGGAACGTTCACGCAAACACCAAAATTCAAATTGCACTACACATTTACACAGTTGGTGAGGACTGTAGATGTACACAGAAGGTTGTCACGTCCCGTTCATCAACCAACCCAATGTCACCGTGTTCATTCATAATCCAGTTCAGTTCCTTTGCATAGATAATGATATTGTGAAGAACTCCCAAGGGCCTGTCATTTAAGACTCATTTCCCCATTGGGACCGCGGGGGAGGAAGTACGACGAGACAAAGGCTTATAGGGAGCCAAGGCAGTGCATCTTTTGCACATCCTCCTTGACTTTCCGGGCTATCAGCTAGTCTTTTACGAAAAGTCACATCTGGGAAAGACACAGGGGAAGCTGTCTCCTAAATCATTGTCAGCCTGGAAGAAAAATGTCTACATCTAGAGAAGTGGGTGACATACAAAAATCTGCATGCTACCCGAAAAAAACAAGTGTTTACTACAGTCAAGGCCATTGATAGTTTTGCAGTTCCTGCTGATGGTGGGCTTTGTTCCCACTGTGGACAGTGTTTGAGGCAAAATGCATTGCATCTGGGTTTTCTGTAGGCTGCTCTGCACAAAAATATCCTTCACCGATTAAAAAGTTGCAATAACATTGTATATATTGCGTCACCCAGAACCTTTTCATAGCTCATTAATTTGACTCTCTGAGATGATGTCACCAGTTCTGCCCTCTGTGTGACTCCTCCCACTGCATTCCAATCCTGGAACACACCGAGCCGACTTTTGGCCGCTGGAAACCATCAGTGAGTGTCGGTGACTGCCCATTATACTGGGGTGTGTGGCACAGTGGGACATGATTGGTCACCGCTGGCTGTGTTTTGCTTGATTGGGCATGCTGAATTGGTGTCCAGAGTTTGTTGGCGAAACTAAGCTCTCTGATTGGGCTATAAGTCAACCATTGCCTCTAGTCATGCTAGTGTTTTCCAGTTCAAATTTTCACAATCAAATGGAGCCGATGGCAGCCATGTCAGCTAACATTTGTCGGTCTTGGTCAGCGCTAGTGTTATGCTGTTCGCTTGGTGTGTACCCAGCTTTATATAGGTACTTGTAGCCATCTTTTGTCAGTCTTGGTCACCGTTGGCTTGGTGTGTACCCAGCTTTATATAGGTAAATGTAGCCATCTTTTGTTGGTCTTGGTCACCGTTGGCTTGGTGTATACCCAGCTTTATATAGGTACTTGTAGCCATTTTTTGTTGGTCTTGGTCACTGTTGGCTTGGTGTGTACACAGCTTTTCATATTCTGTTCACCTATAAAACATGTATGCATGTTCCTGCAAGCAGTATTTAGTAAATTATAATAAATATTTTATTTTTGAAGTAATGTTTCTTTGTAAAATTTCACTCAAATCATTTATAATCCATGACTAATGTTCATCTTTGCCCTGTGTGTGTGAAGCCTGCATGTTCTCATCAAGTCACGCCCGGTGCACCAGTTTCCTCTCACATTTCCAAAGACATACACTTACACTAATTGGTGCTTATTTATATTTATAATAAACAGTTGCTCCTGCAGATTCACAGATCTGATATTGCAAGCCAAAAATATATAAACAATATTGAAACTAATTTGGATCACATAAAATTATATATATACGTCTTACTTTTAATATGTGTTAGTGTACATGCATAAAATTTCTTTGAAATTAATGTGATTTTTGGTTTAAAGAAGAACTGATGGATCCACACATCCTGGTTTTGGTGCTGCACATCTCTCCTCCACATCCAGCCTCACTCACACGTCAGCTGTCTCTGTGGCTGTGGAATCTCTTTTTCTCACAGTAACCTTGAAATTTTGACTGAGGCATGGATTTTGCATTCTTAACATACCTAAGTATTACTCATGAATAGGTGTCTAACATGGCAGAATATTTTCTGCAATATGCTTGGAAGAAAGGACCGTGGCAAACAGGAGTTACACAACAATGAGAACAAGGCTGAATAAACCAGTTTTCTAAAACCTTCCTATATACAGCACCAGTCAAAAGTGTACGATTTTAGAAAAGTTTATTTGTACGATTCTTTACATTTTAGATTAATTATAAAGACAGCAATACTGTAAAATAACATAAACAGAATTATGCACTGACCAAAAAGTAATAAATAGACAAGAAAATCGTTTGGGTAGGCAGCTCTGTGGGTTGGGACTCAGAAGGTTGCCAGTTCAAATCCCGTGGTCGGCAGAGTGATCCCACCATTGGACCCTTGATCAAGACCCTTAACCCCAATTGCTCCAGGGACTGACTGACCCTACTTCCTGCTCTACATCAGTTTAATGAGGTGGCTTCCTGGGATAGTTTTTACTGAGCACTCATTGGCCACGTTTCCTTTTCTACTGTGTTTAGGCCAGGTGTCCAGGTCATGAGATGTGACACCATAATTCTCCTCTGTGATAGCTTGGCATGTCCAAACTTTTGACTGGTGCCATGCATCCTGTTAACACATTACTTAAAATAATCTTCACACATGGCTTACAATACAGTGTTTTGAACTTTTAATGTGCTGTCAATTTTAGCATTCAATACAAAACTGATGCTCTATTATCCATTACAACAAGGCTGATTGTGACAATAAAAAATGCACAGTTAAGCTGCCTCACATGGGGTTAATGTGGAACGTAATTGTATTGATAAAGGGATGACAAGCTAAACTATCCCCACCTGGTGCAAAGCATGTGGGCACAAGACACAATATAGTGAAGGGATTCGTTTGTGAGACACCCTTAAAACCAGATGTTTCTCATGTGAAATGTTGCTATAACAAAAATAGAAAAAATAAAGAAGTCAATGTAATTTTTTTAGTTAGCCAAAGCATGATTTTGTTAGAAGGTGATGGGTGTATAACCATCCTGTGTTCTGAGACGAGATTTTAAGTGTTTATTAGAGAAAACACTGGTTATTTTTTGAATAAATGACATTTATGAAGTAGGGTATTTTTATCACCACCTTTCTTAGATTATTTTTTTTCCATTTCATAAACAGTAATTTCAAAAATTATGCTTGGAAGTTAGGAAGTGGAGCATGTTATGTGACATATTCCTGAGAATTATTTATTTTTAAATAATTTAAATAAATAATTTAGCTTTCTGATTCCGTGCAAAGTGAGTGAACGTTCCATTCTTCAGGCATAATTTTTTAGATTGACCCATGGGAAGGTAATCCCATTCAGGATATCCCCAGCCTTTCTCACCCCGTGCTTCCTGGGATAGGCATGCGGCCCACTGTGATCCATCAGCCTTGTGGGAAATAAATGAATGGATGCCGGGATGATGTATAGGTCATTCCATGCAGAAGTCTGCTGTCCTGAGTACCAAACTCCTCCAGACTGAAGTTAGCAGCAGAGGTCAGTGACTAATGTAACTCATGAGGAAAGATCTCCTCACTCCCTGTCGTCACACCTGTATTCCTGCTGAAAATCACCATGAAACCTTCAAGGTAAGTTTTTTTTCCAAATTGGAAAGAATTTGCCCTCCTGCTCCAAAAATGTATAAGTAAACTTGTTCATGTGGGAATTTCCTGATACTAAATGGACAGCATTGTTCCACCCCCTGCTGAAAAGTGGCTTTTTATGGTGGCTGTGACCCAGTTTTAGAAACTTTATGGTACAACATTGTGTTACACCTATGTAATAAAACATTCTCTCAGAGTAATGGACCAGGTAAGGAAGCACTCAATAATAGCGGACAGGAAATAATGTGCTACATTTGTACACCATTAAACAGCTTAATCTCAGATTCAGACCCGATAATTTATGGATCCCCTTCTTAGAAGTTGTGTTAGGGTTAAGTGACTGGAAGTGATATAATTCAATGTCAGCTGCAAAACCACTGTGTTGCACCAGGTAGCACATGGATATGCTTGCAGCAAAGCTTTTTTAAACAACCAGTTTGCAGAATTGGGTTATTTAAAAAAAAAGATGAAGTGGGGGGGGGGGGGGACCCCGACGGCCTTTTCAGTCTGCAACAGCGCTTCCCCCTGCTGAGAGAAGGCTTACAGGCCCAGCCATGACCCCAGGGTCTGAAGCAGAGCAGCAAGAGGAAAGCTCATTAGCACGACTTCGGCTCCATGGCAGTCTCAGGTGCAGCTAGTAAGTGGTCTGTAACAAGCACCACGGGCTGCAGGCTGCCGTCTATAATCTCGCCCACAGAGTTTTTAGCAGACGATTGCAGGATACGGTACATCGTTCTCGGTATTTTCATTAGCGTGTTTGAGCCCGATGTAACATCTGGGAAAATACATGAAAACTGTCATCCCGCTGCAATTACAAATACATATCTAATAAAACTTGATAAATTTCAATTAAATTCGAAAATGTGTCCCTCAAACTTCATCATTTAAAATGGGCTCAGTGGTAATGCCGCAATACATAATTCTTGTGTTAAACAATGGGAGGCGGCACGTACTGTACCTAAGCTGCTTATATGTCTCTGTGTCTCTGCCAATACAAACTGCATAGCCGCTGCGACCTGGTGCTTAGACGAGCCCCTGGCTCAATATAAAAACCAGGCAACCAAAGCCAGTGGCTTCGACTTCTGGGATTGCCTTGCATCACACCATGAAGCCCATCTGACGCAAGCTGGCAGAACTCATGCGCTCACACTGTGAGGACTTGCACAAAAATGAAACATGTCTAAACACACTTAATCGCTCTCGATCACTAAAGTGCTTCGCTTCAGTGGGGTTGGGCTGAGTTATGGAACGTGAACTGAAATGCAATATTCCAGCGTGCCATTCGATTTTCTTTAATACTGTTTTAAACTGGAAAATAGCAAGCAATATCCCAGGTTATACAACACGACTACATAATTGCATATGTGGGGGGTGGGGATAATTCNNNAATTTAGAATTTGGATGGGGGGGGGGGCTGATAAAGATTACTTTTTAAATTGCCCCTTCATTTGGGGGCCTCAGTGTGTGTTTCTCAAATTACACTACCAGATACCTGTCATAGCAGCATGAATACACCATGATCAAGGCATGCGCTGGCTTGCCTAAGAGCAGAGAATATTTGCCCCCATTGCCCTCATTAGGATGCATGCTGGTAACAGCAAATCATGCCATGCTCAATGTAAACTTTCTTCCAGAAAACAAATAATTCCACAATTCAAATCTACATTTTTTAAATTTCCCATAAACAGTGTTAATGTCTTATAATTTAATCAATAATTCTAAGTGCAATTGTGTCAAATAAATCCCAGGGTGCTTTTGCTGTACAGAGGAGAGGATGAGTGGCTGTGTGGCTTCTGATTGGACAGTGACAGGCCCTGGCTCTGCCTGCTGTCTGTGATTCCTCTGCCTGCTGTCTGTGATTCCTGCTCATGTCAAACAGTCATTAATTTTCTGCCCTGCTGGGCCTGGCAGGCGAAATAAATGAAGCCAGTCCAGCTGCATCTCCATCAGACCCCGGGCGCGAGCCCTGTCACGACTCGCCTCTCGTATATTATCAGCTCGCTTCCTGAATGAACACAATTTCCTCAGTAAAACACATGAAAATGTGATGTCACCTCACCGCTACACAGATCTGTCAATGATCCACATAGATGGCCCCCCTGCTTAGGTACTGTGTGCCCATTTAGTGAGAGAACCCATTTAACTTCAATGAATTCACATTCTCATTCTATTAAAGGAAAACTGCAATACATTGAACAATTCTGATTGTAGCTTTATCTCATAGCTTATGGGAAGCCCCCTCAATTTATGCCTTCGAATGTCTTATAAACACAGTGGAATTCAAACAGAAAAAAAATAATTTAAAACCTAGCCTAGTAAACCAGAAGGTCATCAGAGCAAGGAATTAAATTTGACTCAATTAGATTTGCTTCACTAGCTACATTTTTAGCTTTGCTAATTAGAAATTACTATAATAGCCAAAGAGAAAAACAGTCTTTGCTGCGGACAGGATATGCAGTTGAATCTTTACCCTCTGTTCGTGTTTGACTACTTATTCATCACAAGACACTACAGGAAGCTGATGCAATATCTATCAATCATTCTTGAAAATAGGAACAAAATCTTATTTTGGGGGAATTTTAATTTTTACTCTTTAATCATAATGATAAAATAGATTTTAAAAGATCAAAGTCTTGGCTATTAAACTTTGTAATGGGCCAACCTCGGAGTGATTTTATTTTATCTTAAACAGCATTTTTTGCATTTGAGATCTTGTCCACTCTGCCAGTCACACAAAAATTTATAATATTAGAATATAAAACACAAATAACATACAGTAGGTGTATAGTAGAATTTTTTTTGTGACATAAACTAATTTTTTTAATCATTCTGAGCATACTTTTAATGAATATAACAGAAAATCCAACTGACAGAGTTGACATCATATAAAACACAAAATAGTACATAAACATTTTAAAAACTTGGAAGCACACAGATTGCCATTTCAAATATGAATCTAGTACTTTTGATTGTTTCAGACATTAACAGAACTATATCAAAACCTTTAAAATATCTGACGGAGTTGGCAAAATAATTTTTCTTGATTTCACAGCATAGTCAGTGAGTAGTCATTTCATTTTTAAAAGTAGGTGAGATCTCTTAATGCTAATCAAAGTATGCATTTTTAAACCAGATTTAAAAAATTTAGTTTTGATTTATAAGGTCTCCTGTTATGGTTGAGACATACCTGATTCAGTATTATTTCATGAATTTGTCAAAAAAAAAACTTTTGAAACCAGGAAGTGAGATGGTTAGCTAGTCCTTAGGATAGAGCTGATCCTTTTAATTCCCAATTAATTGTTTTTAAAGAAATCTGACAAAAAAAACCAAAAAAAACTATGACACAACTTTAAAGGGGAACCATTTTCTTAAAAACATACATTATAAATCAAATATGATTATAATAGTAACAATTTAAACCAATGTAAAATGATATTGATCGTTTTAGAAGTTGAAGGCTTTAGCACATTTTAAAATTGTTTTAATTGTTTTCTGACACACAGCAAGCTTAGGAGTTAGAAAGTCCTAGATATATAACATGAAATATAATTTACATTAATCAACGTTATATGATAATGACAGAATCAGCTGCTTCATATAACTGAATACCCCATTCTTTGACAGCAATTAAAACTACGGATGTCCTTTTCTACTATGACAATATTCTGTTGGTGTGTTTGCATTGCAGAACAGTAATGTGAAGCCATGTAGCCTGCTCATTATAATAAAAAGCACATTTATATATATAGAAAACTATCTGATTCATAAATATTTAAATGGATACTAAATGGCCACAAAGCATAGTTTTGTACATTTATATAAGGAAAATTGAATAAATTTAGCAAGGGAGACATTTTATGCATTATTTTAAAGATATGGGCTGAAAGTTATATGCATATATTTAAGCAATATCATACGAGGAGTGCAGTTGTACTTCAATATATCACAGGTGTGATTCAGTTTTAGGCACGAGGTCGCATATATATCGTATGCATGCCATTACTGTAATTCTTACAGTTCTTACTGTATTGTCATCAAAAATGTTGGTCATAGTGTAAAGGAGAAATAAATAAAATATAAATATTTAGATATATCCTCCTGAGACCCCACCCATTCATTTATGTCCATTGTGGTGGACATTTTGTTTTTGCATCTATCTTTTCACTGATGTAAGGAAACATATTTATTCCTGTTGTACATGCTGTTGGACATGCTGTGAAATTAAAAATAAAAATAAATTTGAAAAAATCTAAATTGCAAGATGTCTTATTTCCTCCAAAGCAAATAACCTAAAAACACTTTTTTTCCTTGGGTCTCAGGAGGATATAAAATATACAAATGATATTTTAAGACATACACAAAGCCAAACATGCAACCACCTCACTGGGGGAGTAAAGATTCTCTGAATTGGCATGCAATGGCAATAGAATGTACAGTAAATGAATACCTGTAGTTCAGAGGATTTAATGAGGATTTTAAAAATGCATTTATTGGCTTTCACATTTCCTGTTGATCTATGCAGTACTTCTAGAAATTGTAGAGGTTGGCGGGTGTGGGAGGAGTCAGGATTAGATGGGCAGGGCGGGTGACGGGGCTGTGCAGGGAATACAGTGCTGTCAATCCCACAGCCCCTTTCAGGTTACACTTCCTGTCCTATATTTGAATTATGTCATTGTCATATTTGGGATGGTAGACAGAACCATGCAACACATAGATAGTAATAAGGAGCTGGAAGTTTATCCGGATACTGGAATGGAGATGGGATTAAGAAAATGGTCAGGAGGACTGACAGCAAGACAGCTGTCATAGCATCAGCATAAGGGGAGCAAAAATGGGAGCAGATCTCGGAAAGGGGCCATTTGAGGCTGTGTGCTTCATGGTGTGGTACTTATTCAGGGATGAGAGGCAAAAAATATGCACCTTTCTGTGATCCAAAATGAGGCACAGGTCAATGGAATAAAAGCCCCTGTCACCTGCCGGGGGGGGGGGGGGGGGGGGGGG
>JABFEB020000104.1:25042254-25063059 GCA_019775895.2 Stomatorhinus ivindoensis | reverse complement strand
CCCGCAGTCATTATTTATAAAGAAGTATACATTTGTGTCTGGCCTGTCCTCTGGCATTCCCAAATTACTGTGTACAATGTGACAGCACTTTGTACGCTTTCCTTTTGAACTTGCACATGGCAAATCAGCTCTGAAGTTCAATATCCTGGGAATGCAATCCTGTCTATGAGTAATCGCTTCCAATGATTAAATGACATTCAGCATTCACTGCCTCTCCATTGCACCCATGCATATGAAAACAGCAGCATAGATGCCATGCTTTTTTGTGGCGTGGGGTGGATCCTTTACAAAACTATGAATCTTATAGATACCCACCCTCTATGCCTGCATATAATGATACTCTGCACTCTACAAAAGACACATATTTGTTAAAAAAAAAAGCTTAATTCAGTCATGCTGAATATATTACTTCCAGGCTTGCCTTTTTAACAACCTCAAAGAATATGGGATTTCAAAGAATGTGAAGAAGAGAATGAGAATATCTGTTTCATAGTCAGCAGTTAGAGTTTCATTCAACATTTGAACCTGAGCCAAATGAGTATATGTCTAGAACTGAAAAACAAACATAGTATAGACAATGTGATAATGTGAATTACGTGAAAGCAGATGTATAAAATGGAAACATAAGAGTAAAGTGTAACCTAAACTGCTTTACAGATATTCATCTTTCCTTGTCTGTTCAGAAAAATAATCTCCATGTTTTCTTAACTGAAACATACATCCATTTTCATAACTGTTCACTGTGTGAAGGCTCATCTGAACCTCAGGAAGCCCAAGGCACAAGGAGAAACCATGGAAGGGATGCCGGTCCACTGTAAGAAGCTCAGTCACAAAGTCTGGGAAGTTTAGAAATCCCAGTTTCTCAGTAGGAAGAAAAAAACGAGTAGCTCAAACACACTTGGAAGAACCTGGCAGGTTGCACAGACGCAGGAAAAGATTCAAACCCACAGCCATGGCGATATGAGGCCACAGTGCAACCCGCTGAGCAGCCGCTGCGCGTAAGCAAATAATGCAAAATATGATTCAGTTTTGCAACTGCTCTTCCACTTCCATAATGCCCTCATGAATTCCAAGCTATTGATGTGTTTTCAGTGATTTTTGGAAGCCTTCCAAATCCAAAACAAAAAAGGAAGGCAGTTTGAAAGGACCACACATGGGAAAAAGCAGAGAGAGAGTTAAATGTTGGCAGTGCTCTTCATTAAGCCGATGTCTCACAAGTGCCAGGAATGCTCTTACCCACCACAAACGAGTGCAGTTGTTGAGAAACAAGTTTTGTGACCAAAAGGCTACCAACTTAAATCCCACAAGGGGGCTGGCTGTTATACCCCTTAGGAAACCACTTGACCTCAACTGCTTCAGTTAAACACATCCAGCTGCATGAATGGACAAGAAAACTTCCTTCGGGTGAGAATTAAGGGTAACAGGGCATTGTAATGTATTACACAAATAATACCTGGCAGAGTGACCAATGTTTCAGTCTCTGCTTCACCTAAAAGCAATTAAAGTGGCAAAAGCCTGTGGATGTTAATATGAAACTCCGTTGGTCTTGGCAAAAACAGCTGATGACTGTAGGCCACATAAGCCAGTAATATGCGCTAAATAACAATATGTTTGATGATAAAAATTTATATGAAATATGTGATCATCAATTGATATTCATTGGTGTTGTGTCCTTCTCCAAGATATACAGTCCTAAGGAGCAAACACTGTAATAGTATGTGTTAACCTATACCAGTATTAACCTCTACCATTTCCTCAAGATATTTTTCACTTGTGCTTTAGAGGGTGATTTTAAATGGGGAATAAGTAATTTATCTGGTTATCTTATGCATTAGTCTTGCCAACACTGCATTAGTATCACTTTAAGTCTGTTTGCGGGTTTGGATTTTCCTCTGTTTGGCATTTTGGATCCCTGCCGTTTCCCACATTGCACCTCCTGGAATAAAAATTAACTGTGGCCTGTAATAGCAGTCACCTTTTCTTCTACGCGACTGAGGAGTTTCAAGTTTTTCACTTTACCTCCTTTAAATTAAGTCGGCCCTCCATCTCTGCCCTTCTCAGCTATTGGTCTGGCAGGCAGCTTCTTTGCTGATTTCTGATACGTGAAGCTGTTTCAACCTGCAGCCTTTTCTGTTACTGGCCAAGATTGACTTTGTCTTCTTGAATTACTCAGCAGTAACGTAAAATCAACAGTGATTAAATTCAGTGCTTGTTGAGGCCAAAGATAAGATGTGAATCTTTGTTGTCCCTTTACAAAGCTGTGAAATGTCATTTGACGGCAATACAGCAGCAGTTACAGCATATATTTCATAGACAAGGACCATCAGGAGCACCAGGAGGTAATTCAGTGTCAATGTAATCCAAAACAAAAACAGGCCACAATTAAATTCCCCGTCATTATAATGAGCTAAATATAATTGGGGCATTATATTTGTTGAAAGGAATCTCCATAAGAGAGATTTTAAGGAACATACTTTTCATTCTTGCACAATTATGTTGTCTTGAGGTGTTGGTCCACCCCAGAGGGAAAGAAATATGTGCGTAGGGAATTTTCTGAAAGATGAGGAAGAGCAGCCTCTGCCTGGTTCATTGTCAGAGATGGGTGACTTGATTTGGACTTTGATCAGACGATAACAGTAAAGCATTTTAAAAATCTCTGCTGATTCCCTGCAGATTTAAATAGTCATTATTAACAGAGGGAGCCAAAATGAAACTGCTGCACAGAAAGAAGACCAGGAACTGACCCAAGAGGCTACTAAATTTATTGGCTACAACAAATCTTGTTAAAAAATACAGAAAGAAGGCATGAAGATTAAATGCATCTCAAATTCCAAGAAAAATTTGTACCAAATAAGTCATCACTGGAAATGTTGAAATACACAGCACTGCAGAGCTTTCAAACGAAAACTATAAAAGGTAGGAAAACATGACATTCTCTCCATACAGCAGATTAGACTTCTCTGATTATGCAATATTTCATCACATCGTTAAATAGACCTAAGTGAAATATACCTAAACCCCAAAGCACTCTGGGAGAACTCAATTCTTTTAGGTATTAGTGGGTAATTTCATCAAATAAATGATTTTCCGTTCAGTAAGTACAGCACTGTGGCATCATGGCAGTGTGGTGATCAGCATTGTTGCCTTACACCTCTGAGAGCAGCTTTCGAGTCCCCACCATGGCTCCCTCTGTGTGGAGTTTGCATGTTCTTTCTCTGTTCTTTGGGGATTTCCTCTGGTACCAAACTGTGCATGTATGAGTGACCGGAGTGTGACCTGTGATGGGTTGGTGCCCCCTGAGTTGTTCCCTCTCCATAGGCTTCAGACCCCCTGCAACCCCAAATAGGATGAGCAGTGACAGAAGGGGGATAATTATGAAATTCAATCTTTGTTAACATTTTTTGAGGCACATACATTGTAGTAGTACACCCTTACTTAATGCATTAATTAACTAGAAACTAAGTGTTTGATCCCATAGTTGTTCATAATTAATCAGTCATAATGGTTCGTGTCCTTCATACAGTTACTATATTTGTTCATGATTTGCCCTGAGTAGTAACTGAGTTACTACGTTACTTGTACCCCCTCAAATAAAGTGTTAGCCATCCTGTTTGGTATTTTCAAACAGAATTTGGGTAGCTGGAATACGATGGGCAGATACTAGTGATTCATCCGTAACTCCTTGGGAATCTCTGAGAAAGCTCTCACCTTCCAGTTACAGAATGAACTGGAGTCCATTTCATTGTACTGGAATGACTGGGACTCTGTGTGAAGGCTTAAACCTGGCGCCGTTTCCCTGTATGACTAGAACTCTGTTGTGGTTGGCAATGAATCTTGACTGGGGTACATAAGAAATTTAATCCTTCTGCTGTTCTGTGTTTAATAAGGGAAACTAAAGAAGAATATCATTGGAAACAGGCCAATACCCTTACGCAAGTCTCTATTGTAATATCAGATAGTAATATTAGGATAAATGAGATGTCTTTGAAGCAGACACTAGACACCTACAACATGCGTATGCCCAAAGAAACTAGTAAAATCAAATAAATGTCAAATCTACGCATTTGTCATAGCTGCAAACATATTTTCTCATATAGCTATTCGTATATGCACTGCATACATCATCCTACAGTGAATAAACTGTTACGATTCCGTCATTCTTTAAAGACCTAAGCAGAAGAATGGAATCAAAATTATGATAATTAAAGCCTGTCACAGGACACGGAGCTGCTACGGATAGTGACAGTTGACACATAAATTACCATGAAGGAAGGTGTAATTTTAGATGCTGTCGGCTGATTTGAAGAAGGTCTCCGCTTGCAGAAGCTGACAAGAGAAATACGAATTGCCATGGAAAGGTTAGACTTGACGGGTAATAACGACATGTTGGGAATTTGTATGGGACAACAATCCGATTGGACGTGGACTCCTTAGAATCCTAAAACGAGGTAAATAGAGGTTAATTCAGGGTAAAAAGAGGTTAGAAGACAAACAAGTAATTCAGATTAGTCATTATTCAAGTAGCTGCTAATAATCATTAAATATCCTTCATGCTGGAAGTTTATTTTTTTAGGTTAGTTAGGTTCCTTCAAGGTTCTGTAACCTCTCAGTCAATATTATTTATAAGTGGGAAACAAAGTAAAACTGTTTCCAAATTTCATTAAAAAAAGAAAAGAAATGGAAAATCATAGAGAAATCATTCAAACAAAGCTTAATACAAACCATCATTGTAACTATCATAGCATATTAGGGAGAGAGATATGGTGTTTGGTAATAGGTATTGTTCTCATTATTATTATGAATTTGGCCCAGGTCGTGGTGCTGTGAGGAGAGGAGATGTGGGCAGCTGCGTGCACGGGTAGGCAGCAGGGTGGGAGTCATGGAGAGGCCTGCCTGATCAGGTTTCTCCGTGTGATTTACACCAGGGCAGCTGCACCAGTGGCACAAGGGCACCACATGAACCGGGCGGGGGGGGACAAAGGTGGGCGTGGCTTTATTCTGCTGCTTCATCCCCGTCTCAAAAATGACCCCAAAGCCGCCAGCTGCAAATGATCTACAGAGATGATCCACTGCAGGTCTGCAGGACCGAGGGCTCAAATATTACAGCATGCAGAACAAGTACCAGGGAGACAAATGGCATCATAAAGCTATCAGCTCCTCACAGTTCATAAACAATAAGCATTAACATGTCAATCACCGGGATAAAAAGGTTTTATTCCCGAGAAAGATTTGCACTTTGCCTTTAGGACTGAAGGTCGTGTTTATTGTGCTTCTTCTCATCTTAAGAGGAGAGTACTTGAAAATGGATGTCAGAATGAAACTAACGTGCTCATATATTCATTTTTATTTCAGTTTCACATGAGAAGACTCTTCAAATGTAAGGATTATTACCATTACAATGTGTGCAAAATATGTTTTGTTACATCACTGATCATGTGGTGCTTATGCTAAATGTCTCTTCTTAAAAGCATGCAAAGATTTTAATGGCATCTGACTTACGCTGGAGTACAACGCTTCGGTCTCATACACAAGGCCAACTACTGTTGTAGCCTTCATTGGAGATTGCCCCTCCACTCCCAAGGGCCCACTTACCCCCACTGTTGTTATACAAAGTCCAGGTCTGGTTACACCTCTGCCATGAAGTCTTGGCTTGATTTGGAAGTTATTATTGTCCTTATTACACCACTAAACACTGGTTGCCTCTCGGTCCCAGAGCTCATTATTCATCCTGATGACAGCTCCAACACATTCCCTGGGCAAAACCCCCTTCCTAGGCGGCCGGGACCAGGTGGAAGTAGAGCTGAGCTCAACACGACCTCCCAACATGACCATGCGCTGTGAGTACACATACATGTCTAAGTCTGCTTGAATGACAAAGAACAGAACAGAGATAAAAGGAAGAAAAGCTAACAAAATGGCATAGTAATGGCATCTTTGTTTATTGTATGGAAAATAGTGGAACTCCTACAAAATAAAAATGACTCTTTTTTTTGTTTTGTCTTCAAATATTTATTATGAAAATTTGTCTATGATCAAATAATAGATGCAGTTGGGCAAAAAAATGAAATTTACATTATATTATAAGTAATGGTTAATTCTATATTAGCATTTAGCATACTAAAGTTACTTGATCATAGCCAAAATTTGGGATTAAATCCGTCTCTCAACAAATAAAAATAGAGATTTGAGCCTGTGGATTTTTCCTGCAGGAGAGCCTCAAAGTCTGGCATGTACAGCCATAATTGCCTCGCAAAATGTGATGTAACATGTACAGAAATGATTTCATAAAGGGTTTTCTTCAGTTATAAAATGAACAGAAGTGTGCAAAAATAAATACCTGTCTGAAGCAAGAGAAATTTATGTCAAAAATCGTTCATTGAATGGAGTCATTCTTATTGACACTAATTGGCTTTGCAAGCTAGGAGCAGCACTGAGTACCCAGCGAAATATCAAAGTTAAACTTCTGGTGAGAGAAGCAGAATTCGGAGCTGAAAAAACTTGGAGCAAGAATGACAGAAATAGAGTCATTTATAGCAAGGTTTTAAATAAAGTGCTTTTTTACACCTTCTGTTCTTATTGTCAGAATAGCTGGTTATGGTTCTTTTAGTATCCCATTCTGTAGCAACCAGCTTATAAAATATTACTATACAATCTAAATGATTCCAGCTCATCATGTCTGGAGATGTAAAACGTATCCTACAAAGTCAATTTGAAATGAGCATTACAGATCGAGTCAAAAGCAATTAACCTTACACAATATTAGTAGTTGGTGAAAGCCGGAGGGTGATGGAGGAGAGAAAGGGAAACTCCTTTGTGTAGCTCAAGGCCACTGAGCTGCTAACCAATACTATTTAAATTTATATTAACTGCAAGCAATTTAAGAAGTATGCGAGTCTTGTGAGCAAATTTCTCTCTAATACAGAATAAGAAATGTCTCCTCATTGCTCACCATTACTTATGCAGCTATGGCTGGTAACTGAGAATAATGCCTTTGTTTAAACATAATTATGCTAATATGGCAAATCAATCTGTTACATTTACAGACTGTTCTTCCTTAGGCCAAGATATATACAGTGTCTGACTGACTGTACGATTTCAGTCATTCCTTTTAAAAGAAAACAGGTTATGTTAAGCGATGTTGGAGAACTTAGCTGATACATTTACCAAAAAACAACCCACAATTACACACATCCATACAGCTCTGTATTTTACTGATGCTTTGCAGGTCATTGTTATTAAAGGGACTACAACTGAGCCTCCATTCTGTGAATCTGATTGGTAATGCTTCACTACTCCTGGGAAGGTGGTGGGACCATTTTCTGTCTGTGCAGGATCCAGGCTTGTATGGCACATGTTCATTCATTCAATTCCACTTGTCCTGTGCTGGACCGCGGGAGCCTATTCTAGGATCTATGGCTGCAAGGCAGGGAATATCCCAGGATGGGGACTCACACAGCATCACTCACACATTCAGACCTATTGACAACGTGGCCAGACCCACTAAATTCCTTAAATGTTTTCGGTAGGTATGTTCTTATAAAATGAAAGACAAACAGCTGTCAACAGTATGGCAGCACAGGACAATGGTAAGGAGAAGTTTTATACAAAATGACAAAAAGAACAGTGATGTTTGTAATAATTCTTCTCACCAATTCAACCTATACTGCTTCTCAGTGCTGGAAATCTAGGGTACCTTGGGGGACACTATGGTCAAATCTGGCTCCCCTAACAGAATATCTGGCCCCATTCTGTCCCCCCAACAGGGGAAATGGTCAAATGTAGTTCTTTAACTACACTGCTTTAATATAACATGCTGATGTGCAGTATGGAACTATTCAAGTGAGGCGTCCCTCTCCTCCTGCCAACCCATAAAGGTCAACCCTGCTCTAAGCATCCTCAGACTCCAGCAGCAGTCATTCTGACACGGCCTTAGGGGAGCTTGGCTGAGAATGGACATTGATTGTAGAATAAGGGAACAGGTGTGCGTGCGAGGCCACCAGCACTTGTGTTCTGTTAGCACATTTACAGCTCCCCAAGCAGCTGAAATAAGCAGAGGGCATGGTGAGCACCAGTGCTGACAGGACAGGGACAGCCTTTCTGGTGTGAGGGTATATTTAATAGGCCACAAAGGACAGACCATAGACGGACAAGAAATGCCAGGTTTAGGACACCAAGGAAAGGCAGCTTGGCATGACTGGATGTGGCTCGAATTGGATTTTTATCTCCATTGTCTTCTGTGTCTATTCTAACCAGATTCGAACAGAACCCTCTTTGTTTTCAATTCCGCATAAAACCTATTTAAAAAAAAATCAAATTAATAGATTAATCCTGTGATGTTCTGATGATTGAGAACCCTTTCAGTGAATCACTTCCTTTTCTGAACTTTTCACACAGGCGCTCATCTACAGGTTGCCACGATAAAAGCCACCCTCAAGCAATAACATCCAGCAAGGATCCAAATAAGTAAGGTACTCCAAATACAACAAGCTTTTGACTCAAGACAAGCCCAAGCATGATGGCTTTCAAGCAGATTCCAAGGTTCCCTGATCACCAGTTATTCTTCAGTGAATTATATTGGGGTATTTTTCAGTACTACAGATATATTGAAAGATGTACTATTTTAAATAAAATCGAATTTTAAATTAAGAACTAGTTACTTGCATAATACACTTGCATAGGATAATGTACTGTATAATATTCCCTCCACCGTATTTGCAGGTTTTTTTGGGAACCTGCCTGACTGATGCATTGCATGTTGAGGAATAGCACTTACTCAGTTTACTCAAGTGAACTTTCGCTTACATCATTGTTGATATTTCTTAGAAGAAGTTCTGTGAGGTTTTACTGAACTGGCAGTTATTTCAACAACTGCCACTCAGTCCATCCATACTGGGGGACATGGCGGATGGGTCTTGGCAGGCTATGAGAAAACATTTAGCATTCAAATCATTTTTTCCAGTACTAAAACTTTTTATTCACCAGGGAATAAATTATGGTTTTGGTGTTCATGTCACAACTTGTATTTATAAATAACTCCAAATGTCATATATGTCAATTACAAATAAAACCCTTTAATACAGTTTACCAGTTACTGGCAAACTGAATATTTTTCAATTTACACTAACAAATGATTTCACCCACAAATGCAGCTTTGAATAATTTCATTTTCCTTTTCCTTCAGCCAATAAAACAGCACTGAAAAAATTAACACTCCATACAGACCTCATCTAAAAGTACTGGATTTATTTCTTCTTTTAATTCCTTCTGCGTTCAGTTCAAAATGTTAAAAATTTAATGATGGACTGAGGTGATGTCATTATTATTAATTTAGCACAGCTGTTTTTTTCCTCCAGATCTGCTAACTTCCTATTTTGTAATGTAATGCAAACATGCGTGCAGTGTTTAAAGCATATGTTCTTCTGTCACCACCTCATGTCAAATGAATAAGAACCCTACATTTCCTGGTTACAAGCTCCAGGAAAAATACTTTTTCTTCCATAGTTTCTTCCATACAGGAATCTGTCAAATGATCTTAATGTTGTTTTTCCTTCATGAGGTGAAAGGTTTTGAAGTGCAAGGTCAGATATTCCACCTTTGTGATGTCAGAATGGGGTGTACATTTTCTCAGTTTTCTCTTATGATGCTTTGGGAAACTGCTGACCTCGTCATTGATAAGCTCTAGTTTACCTCCAGTTTACCCCAGAACCCTTTGACAGCATCCCTAAGGATGTGCCTGGTTACTTTTCTACTACGCCTGGAGGAAGAGTTCACTCCTCTCTTAAAGAGCTCTCTGTTTAGAAGTAAAATTTTTCTCAGCCCAGTAGAGGACAGAAAATGGTAGCTTGCATCCAGCAAAATTCCAGCAAGAAAGTGATTAACTGTTGACACACTACAGCACACAAGAATGAAATGTGCCCTCTGCATTTAAAACGTATGTGACATAAAGCAGCCAGGTAATTCAGCACTCAGGGTACCTCAGAGGTACCTTGCCGGTTAGGGATTCAAACCAGCAACCTTTCGATCACAAGCATGCTTCCCTAACCATTGGGATATCAGTATTCAATGCAGAGCTTGATGCGAATTCCTTGACACTAATCAAATTCCTACTTACCCACCCCCTGAAATTAGTTCATATCCAGGCTTTTTTGGTGTATATGTCAAGCTCGCTTATCAATGGCAAACAGATTGCTATGGAAACCACTGACAGATGTATATATTATTAGTTCACATTACAGTCTGGTCTAACGGGAAATTTTACTGGAAATTTTTGCATTTTTTCACTTTCTTGCACTTTTAAAAAAGAAAGTAAATTCATAATGATCTGTTTAAACAAACACATTGGTTTCATATATAGTTTTGATGGGGTGGTGCAGTGTTAGCACTGTTGCATCAGACCTCTGGGACCAGGGCTTGAGTCTCTGCCATGGCTCCATGTGTGTGGAGTTTGCACGTTCTCCCCGTGTTCATGTGGGGATTTGAGGAAAGATAACACTGAGAGCAACTCAGGGCTTAAAAGTTGTTGCCTCACAGCTCTGGGGTTCTGACTTCAAAATCAGGAATACCTTTGCCTGACTGATTTATTTGTTTAATCAAAAGATGTGCTCTAAACGAACGATAATCTCAATAGATTAAAATGTCTGATCATCCTTTACGAGATGGAGCAGGATTCTGGTTTACATTCTTTGCTTCCTGTAATAGACTTTAGATTACATTGATCCTACAACAGAAATATTTCCATGGATGAAGGTACTTTCCATGAAAAATGGTACCAGATACAGTGGATGCATCATGTAAAATGCAGTGGGAAAAAAAAAATACACACATCTGCAAGATCAGGGACAGAATGGTTTTGCAATGAAGTGTCTGATCAGTAGTACCAGAACATTCTGGACTGATTGTCTGAAGAGGGACCCACTACCCTGGGGAGGAAAACCACTTCTGGATTAAGTCAGGTAGAAGGCTGGGGTTACCTGGCCACAGGATTTTAAAGACAAAAGTTAGAAATTAGTATACCGTTGTAAAGAGTGAATGAGTATACCATTGTAAAGAGTGAATGAGTATACCATTGTAAAGAGTAAACAATTTTGAGCAACGAGATCTCTTGTAGGCAACAGTAAACACAAATTTAATGGAATTTAATGCACTTACAAGAAACACAGCTTGAAAAACATTTCTTTGCTTATGAAGATTAAGTTGGGGCAATCTCATAGCATTAAGCTAGTAACTAATTTAAGTCTTCTTAGAAAAAATATTTAGTACAGACAAATCCATATTTATGATTTATGACTCTTGTTTGCCACAGGATGTCCCCAAAGCATTTGGATGGTAGAAAAAAATATATATTTGGAGTATTAAAAAATTCAATCTAATGATTTGAGCACCAAAATTACAAAGGAAGATATTTGGTCTTTTGAAGTTGTCATTTCAAGTCACATGTAATGGCTTCTTGCTAGTGGAAGAGCAATTGCATGTCTACACATGCTTCTCCCATTAACTTCTGGTATTACGTTTATATTAAAACATACTCACTCATATTGTAGCCATATTTCTTGAACTGCCAAAGTGAAAAAGGAACGCTTTTAAACGTATTTTTACAACGATGATTTAAATAATCATATCAGAATAAATAATAATTTCCTTTAATTAACATAATTATAAATTTGAAAACATCCATGAATAGCCTTGTATGAAACACAGTAAACAGACACAGAATTTGTTAACCTGATCAATGAACCAATACTAAGCATTCCCAAAGCATTAATTATTTCACCTATAAAAGTGTTTTGATTTATATATTCTGAGTATCATTTTACGTAATTGGGGAACGACTAGAAAGCTTTTGCTCCATGAGGACCAGGAGCTTAACCAGGCAATACATGGTACAAGGCTGAGAGAAGCCCAGGACGGCATGATAATCCATCACAGGGTGTACACACACACACACACACACACATTTTTCTTTGTGGGGACCGTCCATTTCTATGGGAAAGATCCTAATCCCAGCATTTTTTTGATTACAGGCACAGATTCTATTAAACTGAGTTTCCACTTGTGGGGACCGAAAAAATAGTCCCTGAAAATAACAGGTTTTTATTCCATTGTGGGAACATTTGGTCTCCACAATGTAATATATGCATGACCCAGACACATGCTCACAGACACAATCGCACAATGATCGCAGTCTTCATACACTGCAGACACCTTTGACATGACAGCTAACCTAACTCTGCAGAAATGGGAGTTTAAAAAAATATATAAAGTATACTTAAGTGGATTTTGCCACTACCCCCACCTTTCAATATTCATGCCCATCGGGTTACAGTGTAACGGCACTGTGCTTCCCAAAAGACATTATGCAGAATTCATTGTGCTGAACTTTCCATTATGGATTCATTTTCCACATGTTCTCCTTTTCTGAGTAAAATTCAAAACTGAGAAATGTGCTTGCCTGTTAAACACATCTCTAATTCCTATGTGTCCTGAGGTGTGATGGTCATTATTTTGTCAAGGAGGACCAGGTCTCACAAAGAGCTAAACTGGGGAGCCTTTAAAGCTTAGTTACTTTTGAATGTAGAAATTTGTTGGCCTTTACAAAATAAATTATTAGCCAAACAAATCATGTAACTTTCTCTTGATTATGCTGGCCATTTTATGGGCTAAAGATTTATTCATACAGTGAGAGTGATGCAATACTTTTTACCATCAATATCTCAACTATATTTTCCATCCTTCTGAGTCTATTTCACACTGAGACATCTAGCTGGTAAATTGACTTTTTAGCTTCTATGCAATTGGTTGGTCCATGTTTTATACTAACTTCAAGATTATAATAAGTACAGTCACTGGCTCTATATTCCTTTAGAACAATGAGACTATTTATGACAGACTTGTTTTTCTTGGTCATGTTAAAATAAATAATTATTTAATTTTCTTCATGAGCAGACAAGTTGCCAGAGGAAAAAGAACATTATTTCACTTGATACAGCTCAAAACGTGTCAGTTATAGTAAGCTTAGCAATAGTAAGCTCAGAACATATAGTAATATTGTTAAAGCACAGCTTTAAATTATGCAAAATATAGATTTACTGACTTAATAGTACTCATTCATATTTTAATATCACACAAAAATCACGCAAAGAATAACTTTAAGTCACCATAAAATCCACTGTCATGCTAAATTAATCTCAGAAAAGAGATTCCAGCAATGTAGCACGTTCTGTTCCAATGTTTCTTAATATGTAAATAGTTGCCAGATTTTTGTGCATTATCATACAGACTGCAAAAGTTGTAGGCAGTCAAGGATAATGTTTAATCCCCTTTATCTGGGTAGCAATTACTTACGAACGAGTTACGTTCCGAACTGCCGTTCGTAGCTTGAAATGTTCATAAGTTATTATTCAACATCATTTTAAGGATATACACAAGTACAAAGAACTAGTATGCTGGGAGTAAGCATGCTACGCTGCTGCGTGGCACGAGTAGCGGCCAGAAGTCGTACTTGGCAGAATTGGTGTGCAGAAACAAAAATGATGTTGCGGACAGGAAACAGGAGTCCAACGAACACAATTCTGACTTACAGTCCTCTTTGTTCATATGCTTGAAAGTTCGTACGTTGATAGTTCGTAAGTAGAGGAGCGTCTGTATATTTACTCAGCAAAAAAACATTATCATTAGAACATGTGCAAATTAAGAGTAATGAGTAACTAACGAGAATTTCATCGGTACTCCAAAACGTTATTGCTGGATGGCTAGATGAACACCCCTACATTTTATAAACCCTTCCTCCAGGGAACCTCGACCATTCCATGCATTTGTTAAATTCCACCACCAGCTCACTCAATTAATTAATTAAATTTTGCTAAGTATATTGGATACTGATTAGCTACACAAGGTGTGTTAGTGGTGGAGTCAAAAAATACATAGGTGTGTTGGATGATTGCTGCAAATGCTGGGGTGACTATAGGAGAGTTTTCAATTGGCTAAGCTGAGATACTTGAACACACAACATAAAGGTGATTTAAACATTATTTTCTTTGCCTTGGTACAAATGTATTTAATATGTACAATTACATCTACTCTATAAGTATTAAAACAAACAAAAAATAGGAACTGAGGTTATGTAGACATGAGACAGTGACAAATATGCTAATGACAATTGTCGATATCTGTACCTTTAGCAATGAGAATTTATTAGTTTACATTTTCAAACAATTATTTTCTTGTTCAATTTTTTGTTCAGTCAAAAGATTACAATTTTTGTTCTTTAATTATTTCTTATTATAAATTATATAGATTTTATTCATTGGTTGGGACACAGATTTTCAAATTATCTAATAAATGATTATTGTAAAACCTTTAATTCTCCTCCTTCAGACTGCAGGGAATGCTGCTTCAGCTGCTCTCCGTGAGCATTTAATAGAATGATTCAAATTAATTAACACAATACCAAGGAATAAGGTTAATTAAAATCTCAGCTGGAATACAAAGATTACCATATTCTTTGACCTACAAGGCCTGGACTATGACACTTGTTCCATGGGAACTAAAAGTGTAATGTACTGTTGTAGGAGACGCCTAGAAAAAAAACATACAGCATAATGAAAAGACTGACCAGAATATAAAAAGAATCAAGCTGGTCACCTTTCAGCATGTGCACATTTGTGAAGTTCTGCAGGGACCAAGGTGGTTACTGTATTCCCAGGAAAGGGAAGACACATGGTTTTGCAACTTTTCGGCTACCACAGACACTTTCCTATTAGCATGATAACTTAAAAAGTATTTCACTAATTATTTGCTGAAATACTGTCAGGGTGAGGAATTGGATATGTTCAAATTTTGAGACAGGTCAAACCAGTCCTGTATAATAATAGGAAAGAAACGGGCAGTTTCAGACACTTGATCCTGTTAGCCTGATAACATCATAAAGTATTTGAGGTATTGCGATCAAAATGTTGTGTGAGTAAAGATCTGGTTCTACTCAAATTTTGAGACAAATTGCTTCAAAATTGAAGAATCGCTGCATAGTGATAGCAAAGAGAAGGACAATCTCTTACACTTACTTTTGTCAGCATGGTAACTCAAAAATTATTTGTCGGAATAGCATTGCTTTTGAGAATACTGGAATAGCATTGTTTTTGAATGCCATCTAAATACGATTTACTGCAGTATAAGGCATGGATGATATGACAGTACAAAAAATAGATGCCACCCAAGTCACGTATAGGGGGGCTAGAGATAGAGATTGGAGGTATGGGAGGACTAGGGATTAGATGAGGGGTGGGATATATTGTTGTTGTGCTGACATAATCTAGACTAAAATTTAGTCAAACCATAATGTACAGAATTTACCAAATTATAAAGCAAAATAATAAAAACCTTAGCAATTAAATGAGAACCAGCCACTAGTCACTCCATTCATTCTATTCTAACACATATCTCCACACCACATGACATGGAGAGTGTATGTGGAAACCCACTTTATTAGAGTATAGGGTTTTGGGGACAATGACAAGGAACGGGACGGGAACACATTAAACACCACAGAAAGGCAAACAGGGAAATACAGAAACTGTTTTAACAGATGAGGAAAAGACAAACAGAACCACAAATTATATGTGCGGGACAGGTGTTACTAATCAAGCCAAAAACCCTGGTCACATGATGGTCATTCTTGCTCCACTCCCCACTGACATGTGCATACTTCCATTTACCACATCTGCAACACTTCAGCTATAATGGGAAACCATTAGTCAGTATCATTATCAAACATACCACAGCCACATACACATTACAGTTACACAAAGTTAATGAAAAAAGAGCTATAGTGTAATTTTAGCCGTACCATGAAATGTTAAGGATAAAAAACTGCTGTTTAATGTGCTTCTCAGTGTAGTCCTTATGAGTTTAAGAGAACTTAGCAAAACAACTTTTGATATGGTATTTGGAGAGTGTGGAGAACAGACGCAATAGAAAACAAGCTTCTTTCATTTTCACTTATATCATTGTCTAACTCTCATCCTGTGAACTCCAGTAATGTAGTAACAATTAGACATAATTCCTTCCAGGTCAGTAGCATCTGCAAAAAGACGTGTGGATTGTCATGCTCTGTTCGTTACTCTTCCAGGGCACACGTCTAACTTCCGTTTAATCATCAGTTTGATTTCTCACTGTTTACATGACTTTTACAGAGCTTGTTCCCCCACTGTAAAGCTGGTCAAAGTTTATCTGCAGTATTTTCTGATTACGAAAGCCCTGTCATATCACATGAACCTTGGCTACAAAGTCACTCAATGGCATGCCCAAGAAAGCTACCTTAAAATTTGTACTGCATTGCCAGGGTTTGTCTGGGGGTTAAAACACTCATACAGATCAAGGAATGGACTGAACTAAATGTTTACTGTATGCAGTATTTCAGGCTCCCTCTTACTCAACTGACTTGAGTCTCCATTGCACTGGTACAGATGTTCCCACTCCAAGGTTTGGCAGTGAACCAGAGGGGTGCACACCAAAAGGATTCCCCATTTCTTTATAAAATCGTTTCTCCACAGCTATAATTGCAGGCAGTAGATCATGCCTCCCTATCAGCCGTGCCCTTTGCATGGTCTCTCCGGCCTTTGGATCCCATTGGGAGTCACCGTTAATCTCCCCACTGTTAAGAGATTACACTCTATTAGGGAGAGTCAAATCAGGTTAGAAAAAAACCAGAACCAGCATCTGAAGACAGAGAGATTTATCAGCACTGAGGTATGGATTCAACAAGTGTGAATTGTGGTGCTGAATCGTCTGCCCAGACTAGGTAGGGGATTCTGTTAGTTTTGCACATCACAACTCACTGGAAATGCTGCTTTTGCAGTGAAGGACGCCATGTGGGAAGATAATACACAGAAGCCATAGGTATTCATCAAGATACCCATGCATGTTTTTCCTGAAAATGAATGTCAGTCGTCCTTTATTTTAATGTACAAGTCTGATTATGCAGCAAAATACTCCCATGCCGTCACTTTATGATTAAAAACATCTTCATGGGGCATCGAACAGTGTGCTGATACCATTCTTTGTGTAGTTTGAGGTCCTTAGGTATACGTCTTTGATTGGACATACACTATTCAGCGTATACCTACACGTCTTTGACTGGATATACACTATTCAGCGTATTCAGGTATTTACAGCATTTTAAAACATAATTTATTCCTCATTAATAATAATTCTTACATTTTGTCATCATATATTGTATATTTTTGAATATGTAAGATTTGAAATATGTAAAATGCATAGTTTAAAATATTTCATTTGTATTGAATCTGACCTAACTTATATTCATATATATTGTCTGGTGAAAGCTTGATGCGTCATTCACACAGTTACTTTAACGCATGAGTAGACAGGTAATAATCAGAGCCTCACATTTTCATTAAATGTCTCCGGCTGCATTGAGGTGCCTGCCTGCACGTTCGCTCATTGTGCATGCAGAACAAAACTGTTTGTTGATGTAAACAAAAGCCCACATCTTCTGGCTATTTCCCACAGCTCTGACAAATTTCGCTCTCAAACATGAGTGCGGTTAGTGTTTGTTGGCAGGTACAGATTTCGCTCTTCCTCCCCCTCTTCCTTTGGTCCAACTGCCTCTTCATTATGCTTCACTTGGTTCAATCTAAGCCAACAGCCTCAGCCCATTAATCAGTGACCTTGTCCACAGGGCTATGGAAGTGATATGTGCTGGACTCAACGAGATGCTTCGCCTTCACTCCTGGCCTCACATTTGATGACATCACAATATCTTGTCTGGATATGGGCCCACTAAAGAATTAAATCCAAACACAAATAATTTAATATTGCATGACAGCCATGTCAAAACTTTCCCTTGTCAAAAATACATTGTTTAAGTAGACAAACAAGCCTCAGGATAAGACACTTCCTAGCCTGAATTAAAAACAGTGAAATGAGAAGTTTAGTTTTGGGTCCATGCAGCTTATCCTGCAGCCACAGACACGGATATTTAAACCTCACTTGACTGGTATTCTCATGTTATACGACACATCGGGTTAAAAAATCAGTGCTTTTTCCCTGACCACCACTAACAAAATATGACCCTCACTTCTCACGGCTGGAAATAAGCCCAAAGCAGGCTCAGCCAGCTAGATTACTCTTACAGATATAACTTTTTGTACACATACAAAGTTAGCAGATAGATCTTACAGTGCATAGGAATTCCAGACATCTTGCCAAAATTAATTTGATAAACAAATCAACTCATTTGTACTCATCTTCATACCTGTCATCAGTTGTAGAAGAACATTCCCCGAGCTTCCATAAGCAACAAAAGGCCCTGTCATTGCTCCTTAGACACTTTTATCAAGGCCTTCAAGATATCGCTCAGTTTTGATTTTGTACCAGAAAAATCTACTGTATCGAAGAAGGACCAATAATGGCTTCAGTAATACAACTAAAGCGATGTGCAGCCTGCAGGAGAAAATCTGGTAATAACTGGTTAAATATGTTGATGTGGACTAAATAATATAATGAGACTGATAAGGAATAAAATCTGAAGCCACCACTGCATCAGTAAATGAAGGCTGGGGAAATCGAACATAAGGAACACAGCTTATTGTCATTGCAAATGCGACTCAATAGGAAGGCAGCAGTTTTATAATGGATGGCATGTAGGTCAATTATTAAGTGAAGTGAGTTATCCCAATATAATACAAAATTTGGTAATATACTACAATATTCCAGTAAGCAAAATATTAAGCAAACTCATTTGATGGGAAACCATTTGAAAATAAATTATAAGGAAATAATTACTTTTCATGAATGCATCATAATGACAGGATGTTGAAAGGAGTTATTGAATGGAAGTGAGAACTTGTACTTTTTTTGACATAAAAGCCAACTGCCCATCAATCAGCTCTTAGGAAAGGAACAGGATCAGCATGAATGGAGATGAATGGGCAACCTCTCCAAGAATGTAAGGCAGGCCCACGCTTCGCATGAGGACAAAGATGGCTAAACTTTCTCCAGGCAACTGCACACAGGACTAAGATGAGAAATGAATCCTTTTGTGAAAAATGGACAAAGCTTGATAATCCAGATCGTCACCGTGTGAAGGCCAGGAGGAAACGTCCACAATGGCACTGAGGTGCCAGTAATTTATTGATGATAAGGACCACCTACAATGGTGGAATACACTTTCCTGGACCGAGCCCAACTGCATGTCTTGCTGAAAAATTGCACTGCCTATATTGGAAATACTAGTCCAATCAGAAAACACGACGGCTAATCATGCACTGTGCCAGTAAACGTAATGCCACGAAAATACCCAATTAAAAGGAAGACACTCAAGCATATTTGGTTAAAATTAAGTTTTATCCAGTAAAAGAACAAGCCTGTGATCAGGAAATGGATTGCTACTTATGTGGAAGCTTTCAAAACGGTGGTGACCTTGACATTCTGATCAAATCATTTGTATGTAAATGAATATAGCCAATATAATATGTGGTGATGCACATTGTTATGACAAGAGAGTGCCAAACTCCTGTAATTAGCCTAGGCTTTAAATTAGCATAGATATTTCTAAAAACTGCTTGATTGCTTCTTGTTTTCAAATAAATTATATGCAGCAAAATGCCAAATCTCCAAGCAACTAAAAATAGGTTCATATGCCAGTTACCTTTACATCATTCAGTCTAAAAGTGCTTTTGCTTGAGTGTATTAGGACTGATGGCAGTACGCTGCCTGCTGTCCATCCTGCCACATTCTATGCCTCCAGGGCAGCCTGCGGCTGAGTTTCCAGGTCTCTTAATGTGAACAGACCTTAACACTGAGAAAGCAAACACTGAACACCATGCAATCCTAACTTTCATGACAGAAGACACAGACTCAATGTAATTCCAGTTTAACAATGATATGGATGCTCAAGGGTATAGGAGTCGGGGTGGGGGGGGCATATATTTCCCCCAGTATAAAACGCTCTCCTACACTTTTTGAGCTTGCTGGGGGGGTTAATGTTACACGGAAAGTCTCTTGCACGCTAAAAGGAGGTGGCTGCTCCTTCACTAAGCCTTCACATGTACATGGCGAAAAGTGTAGCACATATAATTGAATACTTTGAACATTAATGATATTTTAGTTCAAATTGTAAATTTCATTGTAAAAATGTAATAGAACATATGACTAATGGAACACATTTTATGAAATGGTACATTCATCAGGTCACTTGAGTGCTTTTCTGTCTTGTGTGCTTTTCTATTGATTTGAGTCACTGAAAATAAAGCTTCAAACCTGCATTTGCAAGTGACAGGTAAGTATTTTGCCGACTTCCTACAGCTGACCAAACTGCTTTACAGCTGCTTTTATTTTTTTTTATGTACTGAAGACAAAATGCTCAGTTTGACTTATTTTTACAGGTTTACATTTTTTAAACAAACAAATTTTCTAGAAATAATAGTTAAGAATAGGCACTTCCTGGTACGCAGGCTTGAAACCGTTTTCATTTATCCCAAATACACCACTGTCTTCTGTTTTGCTCAATAAACACAGTAAAAGAAAGTGAGGAACCTACGTGTCCCTGCAAGGGAAACATATGGACTTTATCATACATATCAAAAACATTTACGCTGTTTCTCTACTATATTTTTACCTTCAGTCTTATGCATTATTTCTGCAGTGTCTGCAAATAAGTAAAGAATGGTGACACTAAAATCAAGCTACTTAAGTGAAAATTACTTGTGGCGTGAACATAAGAACATAAGAACATAAGAAATTTACAAACGAGAGGAGGCCATTCGGCCCATCAAGCTCGTTTGGGGA